>JAJNNQ010000318.1:0-5000 GCA_027886175.1 Phylloscopus collybita
GCCATCCGGCTCCGTGGCCCTACGGGGCTCGGGGCTTCTCCCGGTCCCGGGACGGTAGCGGCATGCCTTGTCTAGCCGGCCCCGTGGCCGGCCGCAGCCATCAGCCGTAGCCGGAGACGTCGGCGCGGCGCTGCGGCGGCGGGCGGTCACGGGGCGAACAGGTCTACCCCGCTCCGGCGGGACTTGGTGTTTCGACCTCTGGGTAGACCTGGCCGCCGCGGCCGCACTTAGCGCCGGCGCGTTCAGCCCTGGGTAGACCTGGCCGCCCCGCCTCGGCGCCGAGGCTCCGCGGCCCTCCAGGCGTGCTCCGAGAGCCGAAGACCTCTGCGGACCGTGAAGGGACCGACCTCCAAGCGGCTGCCCGCTCGCCGGCCGCCCCGCCGCGGCCTCCGTCGCTGGGTGGGCGGGTAGGTGGGCGGGGCGGAGCGGCGCGGAGCCGGACGGGACCAGACGAGGCGCGCCCCGGGGCCGGCGCCATGGTTCCCGGACCGCCGCCGCCTGGACGGGCGTCCCCTCCCCGCCGTCCACCCGAAGGTTCTCTTTTGGGGGGGGGTCGGGCGTGGCGACACCGTCGCCACGGTTCGGTGTGTCAGCAGGCCGATTGCAGGGCACAAGGTGCCGATTAGCTCGGCTGGAAGTGGACGGGGAGCAAACGGAAAACTATAAAGTGAGCCAGGAGTATTTCTTGCTGGAAAAGATCCTTCTTCCAAGCAATTAGTACAGTCATTCTTTCAGAGGGGGGCAAACCCCCCCCCCCCACCACCAAAAAAAAAAACAAACAAAACCAAAAAAAAACCCACAAAAAAAAAAAAAAAATCAAAACCCCAAAAAATACCTAAAAAAAAAAAAAAAGGTGGGCGGAGCTGTTTGTTGAAAATACGTCGTGGTCTCGAAGGCGGGTCGATCGGGCGGGACAGGGCTGCTAGAGCCATCCGGCTCCGTGGCCCTACGGGGCTCGGGGCTTCTCCCGGTCCCGGGACGGTAGCGGCATGCCTTGTCCAGCCGGCCCCGTGGCCGGCCGCAGCCATCAACCGTAGCCGGAGACGTCGGCGCGGCGCTGCGGCGGCGGGCGGTCACGGGGCGAACAGGTCTACCCCGCTCCGGCGGGACTTGGTGTTTCGACCTCTGGGTAGACCTGGCCGCCGCGGCCGCACTTAGTGCCGGCGCCTTCAGCCCTGGGTAGACCTGGCCGCCCCGCCTCGGCGCCGAGGCTCCGCGGCCCCCCAGGCGTGCTCCGAGAGCCGAAGACCTCTGCGGACCGTGAAGGGACCGACCTCCAAGCGGCTGCACGCTCGCCGGCCGCCCCGCCGCGGCCTCCATCAGTGGGTGGGTGGGTGAGTGGGTGGGTGGGTGGGTGGGTGGGTGGGTGGGTAGGTAGGCGGGGCGGGGCGGGGCGGGGCGGGGCGGGGCGGGGCGGGGCGGGGCGGGGCGGGGCGGAGCCGGAGCCGGCGAGGCTAAGAAACCCAGCAACAACAACAGAAAAAAAAAAAAAAAAAGGGGTGGGCTGTTTGTTTAAAATACGTCCTGATCTCGAAAGAGGGTCGATCGGGCGGGACAGGGCTGCTCGAGCCATCCGTCTCCGAAGCCCTACGGGGCTCGGGGCTTCTCCCGGTCCCGGGACGGTAGCGGCATGCCTTGTCTAGCCAGCCCCGTGGCCGGCCGCAGCCATCAGCCGTAGCCGGAGACGTCGGCGCGGCGCTGCGGCGGCGGGCGGTCACGGGGCGAACAGGTCTACCCCGCTCCGGCGGGACTTGGTGTTTCGACCTCTGGGTAGACCTGGCCGCCGCGGCCGCACTTGGCGCCGGCGCGTTCAGCTCTGGGTAGACCTGGCCGCCGCGAGCGCACTTAGCGCCGGCGCCTTCAGCCCTGGGTAGACCTGGCCGCCCCGCCTCGGCGCCGAGGCTCCGCGGCCCACCAGGCGTGCTCCGAAAGCCGAAGACCTCTGCGGACCGTGAAGGGACCGACCTCCAAGCGGCTGCCCGCTCGCCGGCCGCCCCGCCGCGGCCTCCGTCGCTGGGTGGGCGGGTAGGTGGGCGGGGCGGAGCGGCGCGGAGCCGGACGGGACCAGGCGAGGCGCGCCCCGGGGCCGGCGCCATGGTTCCCGGACCGCCGCCGCCTGGACGGGCGTCCCCTCCCCGCCGTCCACCCGAAGGTTCTCTTTTGAGGGGGGTCGGGCGTGGCGACACCGTCGCCACGGTTCGGTGTGTCAGCAGGCCGATTGCAGGGCACAAGGTGCCGATTAGCTCGGCTGGAAGTGGACGGGGAGCAAACGGAAAACTATAAAGTGTACCAGGAGTATTTTTTCCTGGAAAAGATCCTTCTTCCAAGCAATTAGTACAGTCATTCTTTCAGAGGGGGGCAAACCCCCCCCCCACCAAAAAAAAAAAAAGAGAACCAAAGCCAAAAAAAAACCCACAAAAAAAAAAAAAAATCAAAAACCCCAAAAAAACCTAAAAAAAAAAAAAAAAGGTGGGCGGAGCTGTTTGTTGAAAATACGTCGTGGTCTCGAAGGCGGGTCGATCGGGCGGGACAGGGCTGCTAGAGCCATCCGGCTCCGTGGCCCTACGGGGCTCGGGGCTTCTCCCGGTCCCGGGACGGTAGCGGCATGCCTTGTCTAGCCGGCCCCGTGGCCGGCCGCAGCCATCAGCCGTAGCCGGAGACGTCGGCGCGGCGCTGCGGCGGCGGGCGGTCACGGGGCGAACAGGTCTACCCCGCTCCGGCGGGGACTTGGTGTTTCGACCTCTGGGTAGACCTGGCCGCCGCGGCCGCACTTAGCGCCGGCGCGTTCAGCTCTGGGTAGACCTGGCCGCCGCGAGCGCACTTAGTGCCGGCGCCTTCAGCCCTGGGTAGACCTGGCCGCCCCGCCTCGGCGCCGAGGCTCCGCGGCCCCCCAGGCGTGCTCCGAGAGCCGAAGACCTCTGCGGACCGTGAAGGGACCGACCTCCAAGCGGCTGCCCGCTCGCCGGCCGCCCCGCCGCGGCCTCCATCAGTGGGTGGGTGGGTGGGTGGGTGGGGTAGGTAGGCGGGGCGGGGCGGGGCGGGGCGGGGCGGGGCGGGGCGGGGCGGAGCGGAGCCGGAGCCGGCGAGGCTAAGAAACCCAGCAACAACAACAGAAAAAAAAAAAAAAAAAAAAAACAAAAACCACTAAAAAAAAAAAAAGGTGGGCGGAGCTGTTTGTTTAAAATACGTCCTGATCTCGAAAGAGGGTCGATCGGGCGGGACAGGGCTGCTAGAGCCATCCGGCTCCGAAGCCCTACGGGGCTCTGGGCTTCTCTCGGTCCCGGGACGGTAGCGGCATGCCTTGTCTAGCCAGCCCCGCGGCCGGCCGCTGCCATTAGCCGTACCCGGAGGCGTCACTCACGGGGCGAACAGGTCTACCCCGCTCCGGGGCCGGCGGAGTCCGCCGTTCCGCCGCCGCAGGCGCCGGTGGGGCGCTGTGGCGGCGGGCGGTCACGGGGCGAACAGGTCTACCCCGCTCCGGCGGGACTTAGGCAAATTTCGGCGGGGCCTTGGGTAGACCTGTTCTCCCCGGTGCTCCCGGAAGTTCACCGAGGGGTCGCTGTTGTCGGTCGCCTCCGGTTACGTCACCGTAGGAAGCGGCGCGCGCCGGTGCGCCGCCACGGTCGCGATCGAGTCGTTGTCTTGGGGGCCTCAGCAGCCTTGGACTCGTCTGTCCGTATTACGGGAGCGTGACTGACGGGCCGCATCCCCGCAGGCTGGTCCCGTGCCTGTGTCCGAGAGGACGAGTCGCGTGGCTCTGTCCCGGGTTCCCGTCTCGCCCAGCCAGGACTGGGTGCAGTGGTGGTGGTGTGGTGGTGAGCAAGCCGCGAGCGCGTCCCGCTCCGGCCCGGCCTCGCGTGCCGGCTTCGCGAAGGGCGAGGGCCCCCGCGTCCCCCCGGGGACGTGGTGGTCGGTGAGGCGGCGGCGCCTCTTCGCCCTTCTTTGCCCTCGGCCTTAAGCCGGGGCCCGCTCTGCCGGGCGTGTTTTTTTTTCGGCGGGGTCCGTCCGGTGCAGGCGGCCGGCGGCCCCCGCGAGAAAGAGAGAGAAAGGGTGCGCGTGGCCGGGGCTCTGGGCCCCGTCGAGAGACGGGCCGCTGAGGCTTTCCCCGGCCTTTCCCGAGAGCCCCGAGGACGGGCCCGGTCGGCCGAGGTGGCGGCGCCCCGTTCCCCGCTCCTCCCGACTTTCGTTGGCCAGCGTGGGGTGTTCCGTGTCGGAAGTGCTGCGGGGACACTCCCGTGGGGCGCGCGGCCTTGCCTCGGCCTGTGGCTCGAGGGGCTCGGTGACGGGAGCCGCCCGATGAGAGCGGTGTGGGTGGGGCGGGGTGGCGGCACCCCGTTCTTTTCCCCCCGCCCGCCGCGTGTCGTTGTCGAGTCGTCCCCCTTCCTCGGCCTTAAGCCGGGGACCCGCGTAGCGGGCCGGGATGTGGCGCGGGCCGGCGGCCGGCCGCGGTGGCCGGCTCGCCTTGGCGTGCGGACGGACCCGAACCCGACAGAGAGCCCCGGGGAGATGTGGCGGGCGAGGCGGCGGCGCCTCGCCCTTCCGTCGGTCGTGACCGGCGCGATCGAGCCGCTCTGCCGCGGGCGGCCCGTGGTGTCTGGCCTGCCCCGGCTGCTGTGGTTGCCGGTGGGGCTTGGGTTCTTCCGAGCGGGTCCGCTTTTTTTTTTTTTCTCTGGGCGTGCGGGCAGAGTGGGGGCTGCCTTGCCTTGCCTGGCCCTTGTATTTTTTTTTATTTTTTTCTCTCGTGGCCCTAAGCCGCGGCACTGAGGAAGCGAGCGCCGACCGAAGGGTCGCGGGCCCCGTTGAAGGCGAGCTTGAAGGGAGAACGAGATATGTGGTTGGGAGAAAGGGGGGAGAAGAGGAAAAAAAGCGAGCGAGAGAGGCGCGAGCCTCGTTTTCTCCCCCCCCCCACCGGGCCCGCGGCCCCCGTGGCTTAGCACGGGGTCGTGCGACGCGCGCTGTGTGCTTTTTTTTTTTGCCGTCCCCCCGGCTTTTTTCCGGAG
>JAJNNQ010000318.1:10000-12500 GCA_027886175.1 Phylloscopus collybita
TCTCCGCCCTTCCTCGGCCGCGGGGTCGCGGCCGCCGGGGCCCGCCCGCGCTCTCGCTTTTTCTCCTCGGCCGCCGTCGCGGTCCGTCCGCGCGCGTGGCGCCGCGCCGGGCGCGGCCGCGCCTTTCCTCGCTCTCCTCTCTCTCCCCTCGACGGCCTTTCTTCCCCGAAGGCGCCGCGGCGGCGGCGCCGTCCGCCGGCCGTCTCCGCCTCGATCGCCGGCCCGCCCGGGTCGAGCGCTCTGCGGTTCCCTCCGTCGCTGGATGCCGACGAGTGCGGCCGACCCCGTGCCGAGCGGCGGCGTCGCCGCTCGACGGGTGTCCCCCTCGGGGGGTGGTCGGCCGGGAGGCGCCTGCCGTCGCCTGTGGCGGTCCCGGCCCGAGCCCCGCCCGTCGCTTCCCCGTCTCCCCTCCCGGGCCGCGTGTGGGCCGAACGGATGGGCCTGCGGGGCGGCCGCGGGGGCGCTCCCCGTCCCGGTCTCTGAGCGGAAGCGAGGAGAGCGGGCGTTGCCCCCCGGCTCAGCCCCGTCAGAGCCCTCCACCGGGCGCGTGCTCGTTGGCAAGGGGGCCCGGACGGTGCGAAGAGGCGGCGGCGGTCTCGGGAGTGCGGCCGCAGGGGCGGCGGGTCTGCCGCCCGGCAGGCCTCGGGCGCTCGCGATGCCGGCTCGGGACTCGGTGGCGTCCGCCTCCGGCGCCGGTGGCGGGGCGCGGCCGTCAGACGCGAAGCCTTCCGGCGGGAGCGGTCCCGCGCGGGGTCGCGTCGGCGAGGCGGTTCGTCGCCGCGGGTCGTCTCGGGCGTCGCGAGGCCGCTGGGGAAGAGCCAGAGCCAGAGAGCGAGAGAAGGGCCGGCCGCGTCGGCGGCGCGGCGGCGCTCCGCGGGCGTCCGCGGCGCGGTCGAGGGAAAAGCGAGTCGCGGGGCGGGGGCCGACGGTCGCGCCCCCGGCTCCTCCGGTGGCGCGCGTGCGTCGTTCCCGTCAGAGAGGCCCGGCGGGCCGCGCCTCCCCCCGCGGTCCGGCGCGCGCCGCGCGGCTCTCTCCGCGCGGAGACCGGGCCGAGCCCGGGCGCCTGGGCCGCCTCCGAAGGACGGCATGCGAGGCCGGCGCCTCCCCTCGCGGGGGGAGGCGGTCGGGGGTGCGGGCCCCCCCGGCTTCATTTTTGCCGGCCTTCGGAGCGTTGCGTGGGGTTAATTTTTTTTTCCCCTCCGCCTCCTCACGGTCGGTCGTGTGTGTGCTCGTACGGTCGCAGGCGAGGCGCGTCCTCGCCGAGCAAAAAGGGGGCCGTTCCACGCGAGCGGTCCCGGCCCCTCCGCGCGCGCGGAGTCGGTGCCGAAAGCCAGACAACTCTTAGCGGTGGATCACTCGGCTCGTGCGTCGATGAAGAACGCAGCTAGCTGCGAGAATTAATGTGAATTGCAGGACACATTGATCATCGACACTTCGAACGCACTTGCGGCCCCGGGTTCCTCCCGGGGCTACGCCTGTCTGAGCGTCGCGTGACGATCAATCGCCGTCCGGGGGGGTCACCCCGGCGGCGCGGCTGGGGGTTTTCTCGCAGGCCCGTCGTAAGCCGCGGTCGCCCGGCGGCGGTGGCGGGCGGGCGGGTGAGCGAGCGGGCGGCGGTCGGCCGGTGCCCCGGAGGGGGGAAGGGCGGTGGCGCCGCGGGTCGGCGAGGGAAGCGGTTTTCCTCGGCGGCCTCGGTCCCCCGTCCTCGCCCCGCGGGGCCCGGCGGCCGTCGGTCGTCGCGGTCCGTCCGTTCCGTCCCGCGTCGGTCGGAGCGCCGCGCCAAAGGGCCTTCGTCCCCTTAAATGCAGACTCGGGGAGCGCTCCGTAGCTCCCCGCTCCCGGAGCGAGCCGCAGGGGCGGAGCTCGTCCTCGACCGGGGGCCGCGCCGCGGTGCTCGGCGGCGGCGCGGCGGCCGGGGAAGAGAGCGAGAAGTCTAGGCGGCGTCGCGGAGGCGGCGCCGCGAGGGGGCCCGGAGAGAGAAAAGGGCGAGAATGGGGGGGGCGAGGCGCGGGCCTCGCCCCCCGGGGCTCCCCCCCCCGTGCGGGCGGCTGTCTGCGGGTGGGTACCGCGCGGGGCGGGACCGTGCCGTGCTGCCGCGCGCGCGAGGCCGGGGGGGGAGCGCCGGGCTCGGGGGGCGGCCCCCCGTCCCCCTTCCCGTCCCCGGCCTCTCTCCGCGGTCGTCTCGGGCGCGCGCGCCAAGGGGCGCCGTCGCCGCGCTCTCTCGCTCTCTCTTCCCCGTCGAGGCCGCCGCGCGGCCGGGCCGCCCGGCCGGTTTTTGAACCCGTTCGGGGCCGTCTCTGCCGGGGCGTCCTTTCTCGGTTCGGCCGTCGTCTCCGGGATGGGGGCCGTGCGTCCGTCTCGGCGTCGTCGCTCTCTCTCCTCCTTCTCCTCTCTCTCCCTCTCCCGTCTTCCCCTGGGCGCGCGGGCGCCGATGGGGGATTGGCGGGCTCGCCCGGGGGTTTGGTGGGGAGAAGAAGAAAGGGGGCGGCGGCGGCGGAGC
>JAJNNQ010000318.1:17500-27500 GCA_027886175.1 Phylloscopus collybita
GGCGGCGGCGGCGGCGGCGGCGGCGGCGTCTCTGTTTCCCCGCGCGCGGGGGCGCGTGGTGGAGGTGGTCGCCCGTCCGTCCGTCCGTCCACTGCCGTCTCCCGGCGCACGGGTAGACCTGGTGTCCAGGGCCGGGCGGGGCAGGCAGCCGCGGGGGGCGCTAGAGGGCTGCAGGGAGGAGCGCGCCCGCCCCCTGTCGCCCGGCGAGGGGAAAGCAGGTAGACCTGTTCTCTCCCTTCGCCCTTTGCATCCGGTCGCCAGACCGCCGGGTAGACCTGGTCTCCACCTCCGGGTGGACTTGGTGCCCGGAGAGCCCTACCCCTAGGGTAGACCTGTTGTCCCGGTTCTGCCCCAGGTCCGGAAGCCGCCGGGAAGACTTGTTCTCTCCGTTTCGCCCCTTGCACCCGGTGCCGAGACCCCCGGTAGACCTGGCCGCCGCCGCCGCCGGGCCGGCTGCATTACCTTCCCTGGGTAGACCTGGCCGCCGCCGCCGGGCCGCCTGCAAAGACTTCCCTGGGTAGACCTGGCCGCCGCTACCAGGCAATCTGCAGACACTTCCCTGGGTAGACCTGGCCGCCGCTGCCAGGCAATCTGCAGACACTTCCCTGGGTAGACCTGGCCGCCGGCTGCAATGATTTTCCTGGGTAGACCTGGCCGCCGCCGCCGGGCCACCTGCATTGACTTCCCTGGGTAGACCTGGCCGCCGCCGCCGGGCCGCCTGCAAAGACTTCCCTGGGTAGACCTGGCCGCCGGCTGCAATGATTTTCCTGGGTAGACCTGGCCGCCGCTGGCGGGCCACCTGCAGACACTTCCCTGGGTAGACCTGGCCGCCGCCGCCGGGCCGCCTGCAGACACTTCCCTGGGTAGACCTGGCCGCCGCCGGCGGGCCGCCTGCATTACCTTCCCTGGGTAGACCTGGCCGCCGCCGCCGGGCCGCCTGCAAAGACTTCCCTGGGTAGACCTGGCCGCCGGCTGCAATGATTTTCCTGGGTAGACCTGGCCGCCGCTGGCGGGCCACCTGCAGACACTTCCCTGGGTAGACCTGGCCGCCGCCGCCGGGCCGCCTGCAGACACTTCCCTGGGTAGACCTGGCCGCCGCCGCCGGACCCGCTGGTTAGATCCTGGGTAGACCTGGCCACCACGGTCGCACTTAGTGCCGGCAGGTCAAGCCTGGGGAAGACCGGGCCGGACTTGCTTAGACCCTGGGTAGACCTGGCCGCCGCTGCCAGGCAATCTGCAGACACTTCCCTGGGTAGACCCGGCCGTCGGCTGCAAAGACTTCCCTGGGTACACCCGGCCGCCGCCGCCGGAAGAGCTGCAAAGACTGCCTTGGGAAGACCTGGCCGCCGCCGCCGGGCCGCCTGCAAAGGCTTCCCTGGGTAGAACTGGCCGCCGCCGCCGCCGGGCCGCCTGCAGAGACTTCCCACGGTAGAGCTGGCCGCCCCCGCCGGGCAGGCTGCCGCCGCTGAGAGCCCGTGCAGGGGCAGAAGCAGCTCGGAGGCGGTGCCGGGGAGGCTGCCGCTAGCGGACGGGGCGCCCCCTAGCCTCGCGCGGCAGCCGCGACAGACTAGAGGGCAGGGGCAGGGGACGGGGTGAGCGGGCAGGCGGGAGCACGCGTGTTATGTGTGTGCATGCGCACGTGTGTGGCTGTGCTCGGGTGTGCGTGGCGCTCTGAGAGACGTCCGTGTGTGGAGCGGGGGTGTGCGTCACTGTGTCTGACTCTCTCTGTGTGAACGCGGGCAGAGGGCCGGCCGGCAGCTTCGTGCCGGCCCCGGGCGCTCTGGCGCCGAGGCCCCGCGGCCCGCCAGACCCGCTCCGAGAGCCGAAGACCTCTGCGGACCGTGAAGGGACCGACCTGAAAGCGGCTGCTCGCTCGCCGCCCGGCTCGCCGCGGCCTCTGTCAGTGGGTGGGTGGGTGGGTGGGTGCGCGGGGCGGGGCGGGGCGGGGCCGGGCCGGCCGGCGCTCAGGGGGCTACAGAGAGGAGCGCGCACGGCGCTCCGTCACCGTCACCGTCCCGTCCCGCCCCGTCCCGCGGCGCCCCCTGCCGTCCTGGCGGGTGCTGCGTGGGCCGGGTGGGCTCGTCCGCCCCCTGTCGCCCGTCGAGGGGAAAGCAGGAAGACCTCTTCTCCTTCGGCCTCCGCCCCCGGTCGCCAAAGCCGCTGGGTAGACGTGATCTCCGCCTTTGGCTACACTTAGGTCCCGGTGCCGAGAGCCTGGGTCGACCAGGCCGCCTCAGCCGGACGCGGTGCTCAGACCCTGGGTAGACCTGGCCGCCGCCGGCAGACCCGCTGGTCAAAGCCTGGGGTAGACCTGGCCGCCGCCGCCGGACCGGCTGCTTAGACCCTGGGTAGACCTGGCCGCCGCCGGCGGACCGACTGCTCAGTCCCTGGGTAGACCTGGCCGCCGCCGCCGGACCGGCTGCTTAGACATTGGGTAGACCTGGCCGCCGCCGGCGGACCGGCGGCTCAGTCCCTGGGTAGACCTGGCCGCCGCCGGCAGACCCGCTGGTCAAAGCCTGGGGTAGACCTGGCCGCCGCCGCCGGACCGGCTCCTGAGACCCAGGGTAGACCTGGCCGCCGCCGGCAGACCCGCTGGTCAAAGCCTGGGGTAGACCTGGCCGCCGCCGCCGGACCGGCTCCTTAGACCCAGGGTAGACCTGGCCGCCGCCGGCGGACCGGCTGTTCAGACCCTGGGTAGACCTGGCCGCCGCCGCCGGACCGGCTGCTTAGACCCTGGGTAGACCTGGCCGCCGCCGGCGGACCGACTGCTCAGTCCCTGGGTAGACCTGGCCGCCGCCGCCGGACCGGCTGCTTAGACATTGGGTAGACCTGGCCGCCGCCGGCGGACCGGCGGCTCAGTCCCTGGGTAGACCTGGCCGCCGCCGGCAGACCCGCTGGTCAAAGCCTGGGGTAGACCTGGCCGCCGCCGCCGGACCGGCTCCTGAGACCCAGGGTAGACCTGGCCGCCGCCGGCAGACCCGCTGGTCAAAGCCTGGGGTAGACCTGGCCGCCGCCGCCGGACCGGCTCCTTAGACCCAGGGTAGACCTGGCCGCCGCCGGCGGACCGGCTGTTCAGACCCTGGGTAGACCTGGCCGCCGCCGCCGGACCGGCTGCTTAGACCCTGGGTAGACCTGGCCGCCGCGGTCGCACTTAGTGCCGGAAGGTCAAGCCTGGGGTAGACCTGGCCGCCGCCGCCGGACTTGCTGCTTTGACTCTGGGCAGACCTGCTATCCCCGACCGGTCCGCCGGCCCGCTGGCCTGCCCGCCTGCCTTCATACGCAGCTGCGCACACAACTGCTCGCACGTGCTCCTCCCCTCCCCGAACGCCGGGACGTGGAAGGCGGCCGACTTCTCTCGGCCTGCTCGCCGAAGACCCTGGCCGCCTCGGCCTCGGCCTGCTCCTTGCCCTGCCGCCGCCGCCGCCGACAGCCTGGGCGGGGGCAGAAGAAGCCCGGAGGCGGTGCCGGGGAGGCAGGCGCTAGCGGGCCGGGCGCCCCCAACCCTCGCTGGGCGGGGGCGGGAGAAGCCCGAAGGCGGGGCCGGGGAGGCTGATGCCGGAGGGCGGGGCGCCCCCAAGCCTCGCGCGGCGGCCGCGACAGACTGGAGGGCAGGGCCGCGGGCGGGGTGAGCGGGCGGGGGGAGCACGCGTGTTATGTGTGTGCGCGCACACGTGTGCGGCTGCGCTGGGGTGTGTGTGGCGCTCTGAGAGACGTCCGTGTGTGGAGCGGGGGTGTGCGTCACTGTGTCTGTCTCTCTTGTGTGAACGCGGGCAGAGGGCCGGCCGGCGGCTTCGTGCCGGCCCCGGGCGCCTTGGCGCCGAGGCTCCGCGGCCCCCCAGGCGTGCTCCGAGAGCCGAAGACCTCTGCGGACCGTGAAGGGACCGACCTCCAAGCGGCTGCCCGCTCGCCGGCCGCCCCGCCGCGGCCTCCGTCGCTGGGTGGGCGGGTAGGAGGGCGGGGCGGAGCGGCGCGGAGCCGGACGGGACCAGGCGAGGCGCGCCCCGGGGCCGGCGCCATGGTCCCCGGACCGCCGCCGCCTGGACGGGCGTCCCCTCCCCGCCGTCCACCCGAAGGTTCTCTTTTGGGGGGGGGTCGAGCGTGGCGACACCGTCGCCACGGTTCGGTGTGTCAGCAGGCCGATTGCAGGGCACAAGGTGCCGATTAGCTCGGCTGGAAGTGGACGGGGAGCAAACGGAAAACTATAAAGTGTGCCAGGAGTATTTTTTCCTGGAAAAGATCCTTCTTCCAAGCAATTAGTACAGTCATTCTTTCAGAGGGGGGCAAACCCCACCACCCCCCCACCAAAAAAAGAAAAAACCAAAACTAAAAAAAAAAAAAAAACACAAAAAAAAAAAAAATCAAAAACCCCCAAAAAAACCTAAAAAAAAAAAAAAAAAGGTGGGCGGAGCTGTTTGTTGAAAATACGTCGTGCTCTCGAAAGAGGGTCGATCGGGCGGGACAGGGCTGCTAGAGCCATCCGGCTCCGTGGCCCTACGGGGCTCGGGGCTTCTCCCGGTCCCGGGACGGTAGCGGCATGCCTTGTCTAGCCGGCCCCGTGGCCGGCCGCAGCCATCAGCCGTAGCCGGAGACGTCGGCGCGGCGCTGCGGCGGCGGGCGGTCACGGGGCGAACAGGTCTACCCCGCTCCGGCGGGACTTGGTGTTTCGACCTCTGGGTAGACCTGGCCGCCGCGGCCGCACTTAGCGCCGGCGCGTTCAGCCCTGGGTAGACCTGGCCGCCCCGCCTCGGCGCCGAGGCTCCGCGGCCCTCCAGGCGTGCTCCGAGAGCCGAAGACCTCTGCGGACCGTGAAGGGACCGACCTCCAAGCGGCTGCCCGCTCGCCGGCCGCCCCGCCGCGGCCTCCGTCGCTGGGTGGGCGGGTAGGTGGGCGGGGCGGAGCGGCGCGGAGCCGGACGGGACCAGACGAGGCGCGCCCCGGGGCCGGCGCCATGGTTCCCGGACCGCCGCCGCCTGGACGGGCGTCCCCTCCCCGCCGTCCACCCGAAGGTTCTCTTTTGGGGGGGGGTCGGGCGTGGCGACACCGTCGCCACGGTTCGGTGTGTCAGCAGGCCGATTGCAGGGCACAAGGTGCCGATTAGCTCGGCTGGAAGTGGACGGGGAGCAAACGGAAAACTATAAAGTGAGCCAGGAGTATTTCTTGCTGGAAAAGATCCTTCTTCCAAGCAATTAGTACAGTCATTCTTTCAGAGGGGGGCAAACCCCCCCCCCCCACCACCAAAAAAAAAAACAAACCAAAACCAAAAAAAAACCCACAAAAAAAAAAAAAAAATCAAAAACCCCAAAAAATACCTAAAAAAAAAAAAAAAGGTGGGCGGAGCTGTTTGTTGAAAATACGTCGTGGTCTCGAAGGCGGGTCGATCGGGCGGGACAGGGCTGCTAGAGCCATCCGGCTCCGTGGCCCTACGGGGCTCGGGGCTTCTCCCGGTCCCGGGACGGTAGCGGCATGCCTTGTCCAGCCGGCCCCGTGGCCGGCCGCAGCCATCAACCGTAGCCGGAGACGTCGGCGCGGCGCTGCGGCGGCGGGCGGTCACGGGGCGAACAGGTCTACCCCGCTCCGGCGGGACTTGGTGTTTCGACCTCTGGGTAGACCTGGCCGCCGCGGCCGCACTTAGTGCCGGCGCCTTCAGCCCTGGGTAGACCTGGCCGCCCCGCCTCGGCGCCGAGGCTCCGCGGCCCCCCAGGCGTGCTCCGAGAGCCGAAGACCTCTGCGGACCGTGAAGGGACCGACCTCCAAGCGGCTGCACGCTCGCCGGCCGCCCCGCCGCGGCCTCCATCAGTGGGTGGGTGGGTGAGTGGGTGGGTGGGTGGGTGGGTGGGTGGGTGGGTAGGTAGGCGGGGCGGGGCGGGGCGGGGCGGGGCGGGGCGGGGCGGGGCGGGGCGGGGCGGGGCGGAGCCGGAGCCGGCGAGGCTAAGAAACCCAGCAACAACAACAGAAAAAAAAAAAAAAAAAAGGGGTGGGCTGTTTGTTTAAAATACGTCCTGATCTCGAAAGAGGGTCGATCGGGCGGGACAGGGCTGCTCGAGCCATCCGTCTCCGAAGCCCTACGGGGCTCGGGGCTTCTCCCGGTCCCGGGACGGTAGCGGCATGCCTTGTCTAGCCAGCCCCGTGGCCGGCCGCAGCCATCAGCCGTAGCCGGAGACGTCGGCGCGGCGCTGCGGCGGCGGGCGGTCACGGGGCGAACAGGTCTACCCCGCTCCGGCGGGACTTGGTGTTTCGACCTCTGGGTAGACCTGGCCGCCGCGGCCGCACTTGGCGCCGGCGCGTTCAGCTCTGGGTAGACCTGGCCGCCGCGAGCGCACTTAGCGCCGGCGCCTTCAGCCCTGGGTAGACCTGGCCGCCCCGCCTCGGCGCCGAGGCTCCGCGGCCCACCAGGCGTGCTCCGAAAGCCGAAGACCTCTGCGGACCGTGAAGGGACCGACCTCCAAGCGGCTGCCCGCTCGCCGGCCGCCCCGCCGCGACCTCCGTCGCTGGGTGGGCGGGTAGGTGGGCGGGGCGGAGCGGCGCGGAGCCGGACGGGACCAGGCGAGGCGCGCCCCGGGGCCGGCGCCATGGTTCCCGGACCGCCGCCGCCTGGACGGGCGTCCCCTCCCCGCCGTCCACCCGAAGGTTCTCTTTTGAGGGGGGTCGGGCGTGGCGACACCGTCGCCACGGTTCGGTGTGTCAGCAGGCCGATTGCAGGGCACAAGGTGCCGATTAGCTCGGCTGGAAGTGGACGGGGAGCAAACGGAAAACTATAAAGTGTACCAGGAGTATTTTTTCCTGGAAAAGATCCTTCTTCCAAGCAATTAGTACAGTCATTCTTTCAGAGGGGGGCAAACCCCCCCCCCCACCAAAAAAAAAAAAAGAGAACCAAAGCCAAAAAAAAACCCACAAAAAAAAAAAAAAAATCAAAAACCCCAAAAAAACCTAAAAAAAAAAAAAAAAGGTGGGCGGAGCTGTTTGTTGAAAATACGTCGTGGTCTCGAAGGCGGGTCGATCGGGCGGGACAGGGCTGCTAGAGCCATCCGGCTCCGTGGCCCTACGGGGCTCGGGGCTTCTCCCGGTCCCGGGACGGTAGCGGCATGCCTTGTCTAGCCGGCCCCGTGGCCGGCCGCAGCCATCAGCCGTAGCCGGAGACGTCGGCGCGGCGCTGCGGCGGCGGGCGGTCACGGGGCGAACAGGTCTACCCCGCTCCGGCGGGACTTGGTGTTTCGACCTCTGGGTAGACCTGGCCGCCGCGGCCGCACTTAGCGCCGGCGCGTTCAGCTCTGGGTAGACCTGGCCGCCGCGAGCGCACTTAGTGCCGGCGCCTTCAGCCCTGGGTAGACCTGGCCGCCCCGCCTCGGCGCCGAGGCTCCGCGGCCCCCCAGGCGTGCTCCGAGAGCCGAAGACCTCTGCGGACCGTGAAGGGACCGACCTCCAAGCGGCTGCCCGCTCGCCGGCCGCCCCGCCGCGGCCTCCATCAGTGGGTGGGTGGGTGGGTGGGTGGGTAGGTAGGCGGGGCGGGGCGGGGCGGGGCGGGGCGGGGCGGGGCGGGGCGGGGCGGAGCGGAGCCGGAGCCGGCGAGGCTAAGAAACCCAGCAACAACAACAGAAAAAAAAAAAAAAAAAAAAAAAAAAAAACCACTAAAAAAAAAAAAAAGGTGGGCGGAGCTGTTTGTTTAAAATACGTCCTGATCTCGAAAGAGGGTCGATCGGGCGGGACAGGGCTGCTAGAGCCATCCGGCTCCGAAGCCCTACGGGGCTCTGGGCTTCTCTCGGTCCCGGGACGGTAGCGGCATGCCTTGTCTAGCCAGCCCCGCGGCCGGCCGCTGCCATTAGCCGTACCCGGAGGCGTCACTCACGGGGCGAACAGGTCTACCCCGCTCCGGGGCCGGCGGAGTCCGCCGTTCCGCCGCCGCAGGCGCCGGTGGGGCGCTGTGGCGGCGGGCGGTCACGGGGCGAACAGGTCTACCCCGCTCCGGCGGGACTTAGGCAAATTTCGGCGGGGCCTTGGGTAGACCTGTTCTCCCCGGTGCTCCCGGAAGTTCACCGAGGGGTCGCTGTTGTCGGTCGCCTCCGGTTACGTCACCGTAGGAAGCGGCGCGCGCCGGTGCGCCGCCACGGTCGCGATCGAGTCGTTGTCTTGGGGGCCTCAGCAGCCTTGGACTCGTCTGTCCGTATTACGGGAGCGTGACTGACGGGCCGCATCCCCGCAGGCTGGTCCCGTGCCTGTGTCCGAGAGGACGAGTCGCGTGGCTCTGTCCCGGGTTCCCGTCTCGCCCAGCCAGGACTGGGTGCAGTGGTGGTGGTGTGGTGGTGAGCAAGCCGCGAGCGCGTCCCGCTCCGGCCCGGCCTCGCGTGCCGGCTTCGCGAAGGGCGAGGGCCCCCGCGTCCCCCCGGGGACGTGGTGGTCGGTGAGGCGGCGGCGCCTCTTCGCCCTTCTTTGCCCTCGGCCTTAAGCCGGGGCCCGCTCTGCCGGGCGTGTTTTTTTTTCGGCGGGGTCCGTCCGGTGCAGGCGGCCGGCGGCCCCGCGAGAAAGAGAGAGAAAGGGTGCGCGTGGCCGGGGCTCTGGGCCCCGTCGAGAGACGGGCCGCTGAGGCTTTCCCCGGCCTTTCCCGAGAGCCCCGAGGACGGGCCCGGTCGGCCGAGGTGGCGGCGCCCCGTTCCCCGCTCCTCCCGACTTTCGTTGGCCAGCGTGGGGTGTTCCGTGTCGGAAGTGCTGCGGGGACACTCCCGTGGGGCGCGCGGCCTTGCCTCGGCCTGTGGCTCGAGGGGCTCGGTGACGGGAGCCGCCCGATGAGAGCGGTGTGGGTGGGGCGGGGTGGCGGCACCCCGTTCTTTTCCCCCCGCCCGCCGCGTGTCGTTGTCGAGTCGTCCCCCTTCCTCGGCCTTAAGCCGGGGACCCGCGTAGCGGGCCGGGATGTGGCGCGGGCCGGCGGCCGGCCGCGGTGGCCGGCTCGCCTTGGCGTGCGGACGGACCCGAACCCGACAGAGAGCCCCGGGGAGATGTGGCGGGCGAGGCGGCGGCGCCTCGCCCTTCCGTCGGTCGTGACCGGCGCGATCGAGCCGCTCTGCCGCGGGCGGCCCGTGGTGTCTGGCCTGCCCCGGCTGCTGTGGTTGCCGGTGGGGCTTGGGTTCTTCCGAGCGGGTCCGCTTTTTTTTTTTTCTCTGGGCGTGCGGGCAGAGTGGGGGCTGCCTTGCCTTGCCTGGCCCTTGTATTTTTTTTTATTTTTTTCTCTCGTGGCCCTAAGCCGCGGCACTGAGGAAGCGAGCGCCGACCGAAGGGTCGCGGGCCCCGTTGAAGGCGAGCTTGAAGGGAGAACGAGATATGTGGTTGGGAGAAAGGGGGGAGAAGAGGAAAAAAAGCGAGCGAGAGAGGCGCGAGCCTCGTTTTCTCCCCCCCCCCACCGGGCCCGCGGCCCCCGTGGCTTAGCACGGGGTCGTGCGACGCGCGCTGTGTGCTTTTTTTTTTTGCCGTCCCCCCGGCTTTTTTCCGGAGGGAAGCCGATCGCCGCGAGGCGGGCGAAAGCCGGTGGCCCCGTGGCGTGGTCGGTGGCGCTTTCTGTCGCACGCTCGGTCGGGGTTCCCCGGCGGTGCCGGGGTCCCCCGTCTCGCCGTTGTCTCGTTGGAAGGGAACCGTTGTCCGCGGGTTCGGGTGGCGGCACCCCCCGCGCTCCTCCTCCTCCTCCGCTGTGAAGAAGCCCTCGGGCGCGTCGGGGAGGCTCGGCGGTGCCAAGCCGCGGAGAGGGCCTCTCGGGGACGTGTCCCGCTCGCTGGCACGCACGCACGAAGGCGGGAGCCCGGTTGGAGGGGGCCGTACGTGCTGGGCTTCCGTTGCCGTTGTCCCCAGGACCTTGTGGTGCGGGCGGCCGCGTTTCGGGCGGCCGCTCTTCCTTTCCTTGCGATCGATGAGGCTTTTCGGGTCGCGTCGGAGAGGGCCCCCGGCGGCCCGGCTCTTCCGAGGCTTCTCTGTCACGGGGAAGTCGCGGCGGTGTCGGGTGCTCGTGCAGGGCGGTCTC
>JAJNNQ010000318.1:40000-50000 GCA_027886175.1 Phylloscopus collybita
CCTGGCCGCCGCTACCAGGCAATCTGCAGACACTTCCCTGGGTAGACCTGGCCGCCGCTGCCAGGCAATCTGCAGACACTTCCCTGGGTAGACCTGGCCGCCGGCTGCAATGATTTTCCTGGGTAGACCTGGCCGCCGCCGCCGGGCCACCTGCATTGACTTCCCTGGGTAGACCTGGCCGCCGCCGCCGGGCCGCCTGCAAAGACTTCCCTGGGTAGACCTGGCCGCCGGCTGCAATGATTTTCCTGGGTAGACCTGGCCGCCGCTGGCGGGCCACCTGCAGACACTTCCCTGGGTAGACCTGGCCGCCGCCGCCGGGCCGCCTGCAGACACTTCCCTGGGTAGACCTGGCCGCCGCCGGCGGGCCGCCTGCATTACCTTCCCTGGGTAGACCTGGCCGCCGCCGCCGGGCCGCCTGCAAAGACTTCCCTGGGTAGACCTGGCCGCCGGCTGCAATGATTTTCCTGGGTAGACCTGGCCGCCGCTGGCGGGCCACCTGCAGACACTTCCCTGGGTAGACCTGGCCGCCGCCGCCGGGCCGCCTGCAGACACTTCCCTGGGTAGACCTGGCCGCCGCCGCCGGACCCGCTGGTTAGATCCTGGGTAGACCTGGCCACCACGGTCGCACTTAGTGCCGGCAGGTCAAGCCTGGGGAAGACCGGGCCGGACTTGCTTAGACCCTGGGTAGACCTGGCCGCCGCTGCCAGGCAATCTGCAGACACTTCCCTGGGTAGACCCGGCCGTCGGCTGCAAAGACTTCCCTGGGTACACCCGGCCGCCGCCGCCGGAAGAGCTGCAAAGACTGCCTTGGGAAGACCTGGCCGCCGCCGCCGGGCCGCCTGCAAAGGCTTCCCTGGGTAGAACTGGCCGCCGCCGCCGCCGGGCCGCCTGCAGAGACTTCCCACGGTAGAGCTGGCCGCCCCCGCCGGGCAGGCTGCCGCCGCTGAGAGCCCGTGCAGGGGCAGAAGCAGCTCGGAGGCGGTGCCGGGGAGGCTGCCGCTAGCGGACGGGGCGCCCCCTAGCCTCGCGCGGCAGCCGCGACAGACTAGAGGGCAGGGGCAGGGGACGGGGTGAGCGGGCAGGCGGGAGCACGCGTGTTATGTGTGTGCATGCGCACGTGTGTGGCTGTGCTCGGGTGTGCGTGGCGCTCTGAGAGACGTCCGTGTGTGGAGCGGGGGTGTGCGTCACTGTGTCTGACTCTCTCTGTGTGAACGCGGGCAGAGGGCCGGCCGGCAGCTTCGTGCCGGCCCCGGGCGCTCTGGCGCCGAGGCCCCGCGGCCCGCCAGACCCGCTCCGAGAGCCGAAGACCTCTGCGGACCGTGAAGGGACCGACCTGAAAGCGGCTGCTCGCTCGCCGCCCGGCTCGCCGCGGCCTCTGTCAGTGGGTGGGTGGGTGGGTGGGTGCGCGGGGCGGGGCGGGGCGGGGCCGGGCCGGCCGGCGCTCAGGGGGCTACAGAGAGGAGCGCGCACGGCGCTCCGTCACCGTCACCGTCCCGTCCCGCCCCGTCCCGCGGCGCCCCCTGCCGTCCTGGCGGGTGCTGCGTGGGCCGGGTGGGCTCGTCCGCCCCCTGTCGCCCGTCGAGGGGAAAGCAGGAAGACCTCTTCTCCTTCGGCCTCCGCCCCCGGTCGCCAAAGCCGCTGGGTAGACGTGATCTCCGCCTTTGGCTACACTTAGGTCCCGGTGCCGAGAGCCTGGGTCGACCAGGCCGCCTCAGCCGGACGCGGTGCTCAGACCCTGGGTAGACCTGGCCGCCGCCGGCAGACCCGCTGGTCAAAGCCTGGGGTAGACCTGGCCGCCGCCGCCGGACCGGCTGCTTAGACCCTGGGTAGACCTGGCCGCCGCCGGCGGACCGACTGCTCAGTCCCTGGGTAGACCTGGCCGCCGCCGCCGGACCGGCTGCTTAGACATTGGGTAGACCTGGCCGCCGCCGGCGGACCGGCGGCTCAGTCCCTGGGTAGACCTGGCCGCCGCCGGCAGACCCGCTGGTCAAAGCCTGGGGTAGACCTGGCCGCCGCCGCCGGACCGGCTCCTGAGACCCAGGGTAGACCTGGCCGCCGCCGGCAGACCCGCTGGTCAAAGCCTGGGGTAGACCTGGCCGCCGCCGCCGGACCGGCTCCTTAGACCCAGGGTAGACCTGGCCGCCGCCGGCGGACCGGCTGTTCAGACCCTGGGTAGACCTGGCCGCCGCCGCCGGACCGGCTGCTTAGACCCTGGGTAGACCTGGCCGCCGCCGGCGGACCGACTGCTCAGTCCCTGGGTAGACCTGGCCGCCGCCGCCGGACCGGCTGCTTAGACATTGGGTAGACCTGGCCGCCGCCGGCGGACCGGCGGCTCAGTCCCTGGGTAGACCTGGCCGCCGCCGGCAGACCCGCTGGTCAAAGCCTGGGGTAGACCTGGCCGCCGCCGCCGGACCGGCTCCTGAGACCCAGGGTAGACCTGGCCGCCGCCGGCAGACCCGCTGGTCAAAGCCTGGGGTAGACCTGGCCGCCGCCGCCGGACCGGCTCCTTAGACCCAGGGTAGACCTGGCCGCCGCCGGCGGACCGGCTGTTCAGACCCTGGGTAGACCTGGCCGCCGCCGCCGGACCGGCTGCTTAGACCCTGGGTAGACCTGGCCGCCGCGGTCGCACTTAGTGCCGGAAGGTCAAGCCTGGGGTAGACCTGGCCGCCGCCGCCGGACTTGCTGCTTTGACTCTGGGCAGACCTGCTATCCCCGACCGGTCCGCCGGCCCGCTGGCCTGCCCGCCTGCCTTCATACGCAGCTGCGCACACAACTGCTCGCACGTGCTCCTCCCCTCCCCGAACGCCGGGACGTGGAAGGCGGCCGACTTCTCTCGGCCTGCTCGCCGAAGACCCTGGCCGCCTCTCCTTGCCCTGCCGCCGCCGCCGCCGCCGACAGCCTGGGCGGGGGCAGAAGAAGCCCGGAGGCGGTGCCGGGGAGGCAGGCGCTAGCGGGCCGGGCGCCCCCAACCCTCGCTGGGCGGGGGCGGGAGAAGCCCGAAGGCGGGGCCGGGGAGGCTGATGCCGGAGGGCGGGGCGCCCCCAAGCCTCGCGCGGCGGCCGCGGCAGACTGGAGGGCAGGGCCGCGGGCGGGGTGAGCGGGCGGGGGGAGCACGCGTGTTATGTGTGTGCGCGCACACGTGTGCGGCTGCGCTGGGGTGTGTGTGGCGCTCTGAGGGACGTCCGTGTGTGGAGCGGGGGTGTGCGTCACTGTGTCTGTCTCTCTTGTGTGAACGCGGGCAGAGGGCCGGCCGGCGGCTTCGTGCCGGCCCCGGGCGCCTTGGCGCCGAGGCTCCGCGGCCCCCCAGGCGTGCTCCGAGAGCCGAAGACCTCTGCGGACCGTGAAGGGACCGACCTCCAAGCGGCTGCCCGCTCGCCGGCCGCCCCGCCGCGGCCTCCGTCGCTGGGTGGGCGGGTAGGAGGGCGGGGCGGAGCGGCGCGGAGCCGGACGGGACCAGGCGAGGCGCTCCCCGGGGCCGGCGCCATGGTCCCCGGACCGCCGCCGCCTGGACGGGCGTCCCCTCGCCGCCGTCCACCCGAAGGTTCTCTTTTGGGGGGGGGTCGGGCGTGGCGACACCGTCGCCACGGTTCGGTGTGTCAGCAGGCCGATTGCAGGGCACAAGGTGCCGATTAGCTCGGCTGGAAGTGGACGGGGAGCAAACGGAAAACTATAAAGTGTGCCAGGAGTATTTTTTCCTGGAAAAGATCCTTCTTCCAAGCAATTAGTACAGTCATTCTTTCAGAGGGGGGCAAACCCCCCCACCCCCCCACCAAAAAAAGAAAAAACCAAAACTAAAAAAAAAAAAAAAAACACAAAAAAAAAAAAAAAATCAAAAACCCCCAAAAAAACCTAAAAAAAAAAAAAAAAAGGTGGGCGGAGCTGTTTGTTGAAAATACGTCGTGCTCTCGAAAGAGGGTCGATCGGGCGGGACAGGGCTGCTAGAGCCATCCGGCTCCGTGGCCCTACGGGGCTCGGGGCTTCTCCCGGTCCCGGGACGGTAGCGGCATGCCTTGTCTAGCCGGCCCCGTGGCCGGCCGCAGCCATCAGCCGTAGCCGGAGACGTCGGCGCGGCGCTGCGGCGGCGGGCGGTCACGGGGCGAACAGGTCTACCCCGCTCCGGCGGGACTTGGTGTTTCGACCTCTGGGTAGACCTGGCCGCCGCGGCCGCACTTAGCGCCGGCGCGTTCAGCTCTGGGTAGACCTGGCCGCCGCGAGCGCACTTAGCGCCGGCGCGTTCAGCCCTGGGTAGACCTGGCCGCCCCGCCTCGGCGCCGAGGCTCCGCGGCCCTCCAGGCGTGCTCCGAGAGCCGAAGACCTCTGCGGACCGTGAAGGGACCGACCTCCAAGCGGCTGCCCGCTCGCCGGCCGCCCCGCCGCGGCCTCCGTCGCTGGGTGGGCGGGTAGGTGGGCGGGGCGGAGCGGCGCGGAGCCGGACGGGACCAGACGAGGCGCGCCCCGGGGCCGGCGCCATGGTTCCCGGACCGCCGCCGCCTGGACGGGCGTCCCCTCCCCGCCGTCCACCCGAAGGTTCTCTTTTGAGGGGGGTCGGGCGTGGCGACACCGTCGCCACGGTTCGGTGTGTCAGCAGGCCGATTGCAGGGCACAAGGTGCCGATTAGCTCGGCTGGAAGTGGACGGGGAGCAAACGGAAAACTATAAAGTGAGCCAGGAGTATTTCTTCCTGGAAAAGATCCTTCTTCCAAGCAATTAGTACAGTCATTCTTTCAGAGGGGGGCAAACCCCCCCCCCCCACCACCAAAAAAAAAAAAACCAAAACCAAAAAAAAACCCACAAAAAAAAAAAAAAATCAAAAACCCCAAAAAATACCTAAAAAAAAAAAAAAGGTGGGCGGAGCTGTTTGTTGAAAATACGTCGTGGTCTCGAAGGCGGGTCGATCGGGCGGGACAGGGCTGCTAGAGCCATCCGGCTCCGTGGCCCTACGGGGCTCGGGGCTTCTCCCGGTCCCGGGACGGTAGCGGCATGCCTTGTCTAGCCAGCCCCGTGGCCGGCCGAAGCCATCAGCCGTAGCCGGAGACGTCGGCGCGGCGCTGCGGCGGCGGGCGGTCACGGGGCGAACAGGTCTACCCCGCTCCGGCGGGACTTGGTGTTTCGACCTCTGGGTAGACCTGGCCGCCGCGGCCGCACTTAGTGCCGGCGCCTTCAGCCCTGGGTAGACCTGGCCGCCCCGCCTCGGCGCCGAGGCTCCGCGGCCCTCCAGGCGTGCTCCGAGAGCCGAAGACCTCTGCGGACCGTGAAGGGACCGACCTCCAAGCGGCTGCACGCTCGCCGGCCGCCCCGCCGCGGCCTCCATCAGTGGGTGGGTGGGTGAGTGGGTGGGTGGGTGGGTGGGTGGGTGGGTGGGTAGGTAGGCGGGGCGGGGCGGGGCGGGGCGGGGCGGAGCCGGAGCCGGCGAGCCTAAGAAACCCAGCAACAACAACAGAAAAAAAAAAAAAAAAAAGGGGTGGGCTGTTTGTTTAAAATACGTCCTGATCTCGAAAGAGGGTCGATCGGGCGGGACAGGGCTGCTCGAGCCATCCGTCTCCGAAGCCCTACGGGGCTCGGGGCTTCTCCCGGTCCCGGGACGGTAGCGGCATGCCTTGTCTAGCCAGCCCCGTGGCCGGCCGCAGCCATCAGCCGTAGCCGGAGACGTCGGCGCGGCGCTGCGGCGGCGGGCGGTCACGGGGCGAACAGGTCTACCCCGCTCCGGCGGGACTTGGTGTTCCGACCTCTGGGTAGACCTGGCCGCCGCGGCCGCACTTGGCGCCGGCGCGTTCAGCTCTGGGTAGACCTGGCCGCCGCGAGCGCACTTGGCGCCGGCGCCTTCAGCCCTGGGTAGACCTGGCCGCCCCGCCTCGGCGCCGAGGCTCCGCGGCCCCCCAGGCGTGCTCCGAAAGCCGAAGACCTCTGCGGACCGTGAAGGGACCGACCTCCAAGCGGCTGCCTGCTCGCCGGCCGCCCCGCCGCGGCCTCCGTCGCTGGGTGGGCGGGTAGGTGGGCGGGGCGGAGCGGCGCGGAGCCGGACGGGACCAGGCGAGGCGCGCCCCGGGGCCGGCGCCATGGTTCCCGGACCGCCGCCGCCTGGACGGGCGTCCCCTCCCCGCCGTCCACCCGAAGGTTCTCTTTTGAGGGGGGTCGGGCGTGGCGACACCGTCGCCACGGTTCGGTGTGTCAGCAGGCCGATTGCAGGGCACAAGGTGCCGATTAGCTCGGCTGGAAGTGGACGGGGAGCAAACGGAAAACTATAAAGTGTGCCAGGAGTATTTTTTCCTGGAAAAGATCCTTCTTCCAAGCAATTAGTACAGTCATTCTTTCAGAGGGGGGCAAACCCCCCCCCCCCACCAAAAAAAAAAAAAAGAGAACCAAAGCCAAAAAAAAACCCACAAAAAAAAAAAAAATCAAAAACCCCAAAAAAACCTAAAAAAAAAAAAAAAGGTGGGCGGAGCTGTTTGTTGAAAATACGTCGTGGTCTCGAAGGCGGGTCGATCGGGCGGGACAGGGCTGCTAGAGCCATCCGGCTCCGTGGCCCTACGGGGCTCGGGGCTTCTCCCGGTCCCGGGACGGTAGCGGCATGCCTTGTCTAGCCGGCCCCGTGGCCGGCCGAAGCCATCAGCCGTAGCCGGAGACGTCGGCGCGGCGCTGCGGCGGCGGGCGGTCACGGGGCGAACAGGTCTACCCCGCTCCGGCGGGACTTGGTGTTTCGACCTCTGGGTAGACCTGGCCGCCGCGGCCGCACTTAGCGCCGGCGCGTTCAGCTCTGGGTAGACCTGGCCGCCGCGAGCGCACTTAGTGCCGGCGCCTTCAGCCCTGGGTAGACCTGGCCGCCCCGCCTCGGCGCCGAGGCTCCGCGGCCCCCCAGGCGTGCTCCGAGAGCCGAAGACCTCTGCGGACCGTGAAGGGACCGACCTCCAAGCGGCTGCCCGCTCGCCGGCCGCCCCGCCGCGGCCTCCATCAGTGGGTGGGTGGGTGGGTGGGTGGGTGGGTGGGTAGGTAGGCGGGGCGGGGCGGGGCGGGGCGGGGCGGAGCGGAGCCGGAGCCGGCGAGGCTAAGAAACCCAGCAACAACAACAGAAAAAAAAAAAAAAAAAAACCAAACACAACTAAAAAAAAAAAAAAAAGGTGGGCGGAGCTGTTTGTTTAAAATACGTCCTGATCTCGAAAGAGGGTCGATCGGGCGGGACAGGGCTGCTAGAGCCATCCGGCTCCGAAGCCCTACGGGGCTCTGGGCTTCTCTCGGTCCCGGGACGGTAGCGGCATGCCTTGTCTAGCCAGCCCCGCGGCCGGCCGCTGCCATTAGCCGTACCCGGAGGCGTCACTCACGGGGCGAACAGGTCTACCCCGCTCCGGGGCCGGCGGAGTCCGCCGTTCCGCCGCCGCAGGCGCCGGTGGGGCGCTGTGGCGGCGGGCGGTCACGGGGCGAACAGGTCTACCCCGCTCCGGCGGGACTTAGGCAAATTTCGGCGGGGCCTTGGGTAGACCTGTTCTCCCCGGTGCTCCCGGAAGTTCACCGAGGGGTCGCTGTTGTCGGTCGCCTCCGGTTACGTCACCGTAGGAAGCGGCGCGCGCCGGTGCGCCGCCACGGTCGCGATCGAGTCGTTGTCTTGGGGGCCTCAGCAGCTTTGGACTCGTCTGTCCGTATTACGGGAGCGTGACTGACGGGCCGCATCCCCGCAGGCTGGTCCCGTGCCTGTGTCCGAGAGGACGAGTCGCGTGGCTCTGTCCCGGGTTCCCGTCTCGCCCAGCCAGGACTGGGTGCAGTGGTGGTGGTGTGGTGGTGAGCAAGCCGCGAGCGCGTCCCGCTCCGGCCCGGCCTCGCGTGCCGGCTTCGCGAAGGGCGAGGGCCCCCGCGTCCCCCCGGGGACGTGGTGGTCGGTGAGGCGGCGGCGCCTCTTCGCCCTTCTTTGCCCTCGGCCTTAAGCCGGGGCCCGCTCTGCCGGGCGTGTTTTTTTTTCGGCGGGGTCCGTCCGGTGCAGGCGGCCGGCGGCCCCGCGAGAAAGAGAGAGAAAGGGTGCGCGTGGCCGGGGCTCTGGGCCCCGTCGAGAGACGGGCCGCTGAGGCTTTCCCCGGCCTTTCCCGAGAGCCCCGAGGACGGGCCCGGTCGGCCGAGGTGGCGGCGCCCCGTTCCCCGCTCCTCCCGACTTTCGTTGGCCAGCGTGGGGTGTTCCGTGTCGGAAGTGCTGCGGGGACGCTCCCGTGGGGCGCGCGGCCTTGCCTCGGCCTGTGGCTCGAGGGGCTCGGTGACGGGAGCCGCCCGATGAGAGCGGTGTGGGTGGGGCGGGGTGGCGGCACCCCGTTCTTTTCCCCCCGCCCGCCGCGTGTCGTTGTCGAGTCGTCCCCCTTCCTCGGCCTTAAGCCGGGGACCCGCGTAGCGGGCCGGGATGTGGCGCGGGCCGGCGGCCGGCCGCGGTGGCCGGCTCGCCTTGGCGTGCGGACGGACCCGAACCCGACAGAGAGCCCCGGGGAGATGTGGCGGGCGAGGCGGCGGCGCCTCGCCCTTCCGTCGGTCGTGACCGGCGCGATCGAGCCGCTCTGCCGCGGGCGGCCCGTGGTGTCTGGCCTGCCCCGGCTGCTGTGGTTGCCGGTGGGGCTTGGGTTCTTCCGAGCGGGTCCGCTTTTTTTTTTTTCTCTGGGCGTGCGGGCAGAGTGGGGGCTGCCTTGCCTGGCCCTTGTATTTTTTTTATTTTTTTCTCTCGTGGCCCTAAGCCGCGGCACTGAGGAAGCGAGCGCCGACCGAAGGGTCGCGGGCCCCGTTGAAGGCGAGCTTGAAGGGAGAACGAGATATGTGGTTGGGAGAAAGGGGGGAGAAGAGGAAAAAAAGCGAGCGAGAGAGGCGCGAGCCTCGTTTTCTCCCCCCCCCCACCGGGCCCGCGGCCCCCGTGGCTTAGCACGGGGTCGTGCGACGCGCGCTGTGTGCCTTTTTTTTTTTTTTTTGCCGTCCCCCCGGCTTTTTTCCGGAGGGAAGCCGATCGCCGCGAGGCGGGCGAAAGCCGGTGGCCCCGTGGCGTGGTCGGTGGCGCTTTCTGTCGCACGCTCGGTCGGGGTTCCCCGGCGGTGCCGGGGTCCCCCGTCTCGCCGTTGTCTCGTTGGAAGGGAACCGTTGTCCGCGGGTTCGGGTGGCGGCACCCCCCGCGCTCCTCCTCCTCCTCCGCTGTGAAGAAGCCCTCGGGCGCGTCGGGGAGGCTCGGCGGTGCCAAGCCGCGGAGAGGGCCTCTCGGGGACGTGTCCCGCTCGCTGGCACGCACGCACGAAGGCGGGAGCCCGGTTGGAGGGGGCCGTACGTGCTGGGCTTCCGTTGCCGTTGTCCCCAGGACCTTGTGGTGCGGGCGGCCGCGTTTCGGGCGGCCGCTCTTCCTTTCCTTGCGATCGATGAGGCTTTTCGGGTCGCGTCGGAGAGGGCCCCCGGCGGCCCGGCTCTTCCGAGGCTTCTCTGTCACGGGGAAGTCGCGGCGGTGTCGGGTGCTCGTGCAGGGCGGTCTCCTTTCCAATTCGCTTCCCGTCGCAGGCGAGGTGTCGCCCTTCCCGCCGCGGGGAAGGGCGTCTTTACCGTCCCGGGCTGTGTGACGGCCGCGTGGCCCCGTGAGCCTTCAGGTGTCCTTCAAACCGCGCGAGGCGCCGGTGCTGGCCCCGGTCCGGGTTGCAGCCCCGTGGGTGCCGGCCGCGAGCAGCGCCGGGCGGCGGTGCGACCGGAGCGGAGCCGAGAGCTGTGCCCAGAGAGAGAGAGAAGAGAGAACCGATGTTCGGATGGGGCGCGGAGACGGGGGAAAAGAGCCCGTTCCGCGCGCGACGCACGGCGCTCCTTTTGTCGCGCTGCCGCCCTGCTGCGGAGCGAGCCGCCCCGGCCGAGGGGCCTCGGTGTCCGGGCCGCGCCCGCCTCGTCGGGTCGCTGTCTCCTCTAGCACGTCCGATGCTTTTTCCGCGCGCCCCGGTGGGGGGTGACGCGTCGGAGCGGGCTCGCTCCTTCCCGAGCGGGTTCCCTTTGGCGCAGACCTCGCCGGCGGCCGGTCG
>JAJNNQ010000318.1:62500-72634 GCA_027886175.1 Phylloscopus collybita
CCGCCTGCAAAGACTTCCCTGGGTAGACCTGGCCGCCGCCGCCGGGCCGTCTGCAAAGACTTCCCTGGGTAGACCTGGCCGACGCCGCCGGGCCGCCTGCAAAGACTTCCCTGGGTAGACCTGGCCGCCGCCGCCGGGCCGCCTGCAAAGACTTCCCTGGGTAGACCTGGCCGCCGCCGGCGAGCCGCCTGCATTGACTTCCCTGGGTAGACCTGGCCGCCGCCGCCGGGCCGCCTGCAGACACTTCCCTGGGTAGACCTGGCCGCCGCCGCCGGGCCGCCTGCAAAGACTTCCCTGGGTAGACCTGGCCGCCGCCGGCGGGCCGCCTGCATTGACTTCCCTGGGTAGACCTGGCCGCCGCCGCCGGGCCGTCTGCAAAGACTTCCCTGGGTAGACCTGGCCGCCGCCGCCGGGCCGTCTGCAAAGACTTCCCTGGGTAGACCTGGCCGCCGCCGCCGGGCCGCCTGCAAAGACTTCCCTGGGTAGACCTGGCCGCCGGCTGCAGACACTTCCCTGGGTAGACCTGGCCGCCGCCGCCGGACCCGCTGGTTAGATCCTGGGTAGACCTGGCCACCACGGTCGCACTTAGTGCCGGCAGCTCAAGCCTGGGGAAGACCGGGCCGGACTTGCTTAGACCCTGGGTAGACCTGGCCGCCGCTGCCAGGCAATCTGCAGACACTTCCCTGGGTAGACCCGGCCGTCGGCTGCAAAGACTTCCCTGGGTACACCCGGCCGCCGCCGCCGGAAGAGCTGCAAAGACTGCCTTGGGAAGACCTGGCCGCCGCCGCCGGGCCGCCTGCAAAGGCTTCCCTGGGTAGAACTGGCCGCCGCCGCCGCCGGGCCGCCTGCAGAGACTTCCCATGGTAGAGCTGGCCGCCCCCGCCGGGCAGGCTGCCGCCGCTGAGAGCCCGTGCAGGGGCAGAAGCAGCTCGGAGGCGGTGCCGGGGAGGCTGCCGCTAGCGGACGGGGCGCCCCCTAGCCTCGCGCGGCAGCCGCGACAGACTAGAGGGCAGGGGCAGGGGACGGGGTGAGCGGGCAGGCGGGAGCACGCGTGTTATGTGTGTGCATGCGCACGTGTGTGGCTGTGCTCGGGTGTGCGTGGCGCTCTGAGAGACGTCCGTGTGTGGAGCGGGGGTGTGCGTCACTGTGTCTGACTCTCTCTGTGTGAACGCGGGCAGAGGGCCGGCCGGCAGCTTCGTGCCGGCCCCGGGCGCCCTGGCGCCGAGACCCCGCGGCCCGCCAGACCCGCTCCGAGAGCCGAAGACCTCTGCGGACCGTGAAGGGACCGACCTGAAAGCGGCTGCTCGCTCGCCGCCCGGCTCGCCGCGGCCTCTGTCAGTGGGTGGGTGGGTGGGTGGGTGGGTGCGCGGGGCGGGGCGGGGCGGGGCCGGGCCGGCCGGCGCTCAGGGGGCTACAGAGAGGAGCGCGCACGGCGCTCCGTCACCGTCACCGTCCCGTCCCGCCCCGTCCCGCGGCGCCCCCTGCCGTCCTGGCGGGTGCTGCGTGGGCCGGGTGGGCTCGTCCGCCCCCTGTCGCCCGTCGAGGGGAAAGCAGGAAGACCTCTTCTCCTTCGGCCTCCGCCCCCGGTCGCCAAAGCCGCTGGGTAGACGTGATCTCCGCCTTTGGCTACACTTAGGTCCCGGTGCCGAGAGCCTGGGTCGACCAGGCCGCCTCAGCCGGACGCGGTGCTCAGACCCTGGGTAGACCTGGCCGCCGCCGGCAGACCCGCTGGTCAAAGCCTGGGGTAGACCTGGCCGCCGCCGCCGGACCGGCTGCTTAGACCCTGGGTAGACCTGGCCGCCGCCGGCGGACCGACTGCTCAGTCCCTGGGTAGACCTGGCCGCCGCCGCCGGACCGGCTGCTTAGACATTGGGTAGACCTGGCCGCCGCCGGCGGACCGGCGGCTCAGTCCCTGGGTAGACCTGGCCGCCGCCGGCAGACCCGCTGGTCAAAGCCTGGGGTAGACCTGGGCGCCGCCGCCGGACCGGCTCCTGAGACCCAGGGTAGACCTGGCCGCCGCCGGCGGACCGGCTGCTCAGTCCCTGGGTAGACCTGGCCGCCGCCGCCGGACCGGCGGCTTAGACCTTGGGTAGACCTGGCCGCCGCCGGCGGACCGGCTGTTCAGACCCTGGGTAGACCTGGCCGCCGCCGCCGGACCGGCTGCTTAGACCCTGGGTAGACCTGGCCGCCGCGGTCGCACTTAGTGCCGGAAGGTCAAGCCTGGGGTAGACCTGGCCGCCGCCGCCGGACTTGCTGCTTTGACTCTGGGCAGACCTGCTATCCCCGACCGGTCCGCCGGCCCGCTGGCCTGCCCGCCTGCCTTCATACGCAGCTGCGCACACAACTGCTCGCACGTGCTCCTCCCCTCCCCGAACGCCGGGACGTGGAAGGCGGCCGACTTCTCTCGGCCTGCTCGCCGAAGACCCTGGCCGCCTCGGCCTCGGCCTGCTCCTTGCCCTGCCGCCGCCGCCGCCGCCGACAGCCTGGGCGGGGGCAGAAGAAGCCCGGAGGCGGTGCCGGGGAGGCAGGCGCTAGCGGGCCGGGCGCCCCCAACCCTCGCTGGGCGGGGGCGGGAGAAGCCCGAAGGCGGGGCCGGGGAGGCTGATGCCGGAGGGCGGGGCGCCCCCAAGCCTCGCGCGGCGGCCGCGGCAGACTGGAGGGCAGGGCCGCGGGCGGGGTGAGCGGGCGGGGGGAGCACGCGTGTTATGTGTGTGCGCGCACACGTGTGCGGCTGCGCTGGGGTGTGTGTGGCGCTCTGAGGGACGTCCGTGTGTGGAGCGGGGGTGTGCGTCACTGTGTCTGTCTCTCTTGTGTGAACGCGGGCAGAGGGCCGGCCGGCGGCTTCGTGCCGGCCCCGGGCGCCTTGGCGCCGAGGCTCCGCGGCCCCCCAGGCGTGCTCCGAGAGCCGAAGACCTCTGCGGACCGTGAAGGGACCGACCTCCAAGCGGCTGCCCGCTCGCCGGCCGCCCCGCCGCGGCCTCCGTCGCTGGGTGGGCGGGTAGGAGGGCGGGGCGGAGCGGCGCGGAGCCGGACGGGACCAGGCGAGGCGCTCCCCGGGGCCGGCGCCATGGTCCCCGGACCGCCGCCGCCTGGACGGGCGTCCCCTCGCCGCCGTCCACCCGAAGGTTCTCTTTTGGGGGGGGGTCGGGCGTGGCGACACCGTCGCCACGGTTCGGTGTGTCAGCAGGCCGATTGCAGGGCACAAGGTGCCGATTAGCTCGGCTGGAAGTGGACGGGGAGCAAACGGAAAACTATAAAGTGTGCCAGGAGTATTTTTTCCTGGAAAAGATCCTTCTTCCAAGCAATTAGTACAGTCATTCTTTCAGAGGGGGGCAAACCCCCCCACCCCCCCACCAAAAAAAGAAAAAACCAAAACTAAAAAAAAAAAAAAAAACACAAAAAAAAAAAAAAAATCAAAAACCCCCAAAAAAACCTAAAAAAAAAAAAAAAAAGGTGGGCGGAGCTGTTTGTTGAAAATACGTCGTGCTCTCGAAAGAGGGTCGATCGGGCGGGACAGGGCTGCTAGAGCCATCCGGCTCCGTGGCCCTACGGGGCTCGGGGCTTCTCCCGGTCCCGGGACGGTAGCGGCATGCCTTGTCTAGCCGGCCCCGTGGCCGGCCGCAGCCATCAGCCGTAGCCGGAGACGTCGGCGCGGCGCTGCGGCGGCGGGCGGTCACGGGGCGAACAGGTCTACCCCGCTCCGGCGGGACTTGGTGTTTCGACCTCTGGGTAGACCTGGCCGCCGCGGCCGCACTTAGCGCCGGCGCGTTCAGCTCTGGGTAGACCTGGCCGCCGCGAGCGCACTTAGCGCCGGCGCGTTCAGCCCTGGGTAGACCTGGCCGCCCCGCCTCGGCGCCGAGGCTCCGCGGCCCTCCAGGCGTGCTCCGAGAGCCGAAGACCTCTGCGGACCGTGAAGGGACCGACCTCCAAGCGGCTGCCCGCTCGCCGGCCGCCCCGCCGCGGCCTCCGTCGCTGGGTGGGCGGGTAGGTGGGCGGGGCGGAGCGGCGCGGAGCCGGACGGGACCAGACGAGGCGCGCCCCGGGGCCGGCGCCATGGTTCCCGGACCGCCGCCGCCTGGACGGGCGTCCCCTCCCCGCCGTCCACCCGAAGGTTCTCTTTTGAGGGGGGTCGGGCGTGGCGACACCGTCGCCACGGTTCGGTGTGTCAGCAGGCCGATTGCAGGGCACAAGGTGCCGATTAGCTCGGCTGGAAGTGGACGGGGAGCAAACGGAAAACTATAAAGTGAGCCAGGAGTATTTCTTCCTGGAAAAGATCCTTCTTCCAAGCAATTAGTACAGTCATTCTTTCAGAGGGGGGCAAACCCCCCCCCCCCACCACCAAAAAAAAAAAAACCAAAACCAAAAAAAAACCCACAAAAAAAAAAAAAAAATCAAAAACCCCAAAAAATACCTAAAAAAAAAAAAAAGGTGGGCGGAGCTGTTTGTTGAAAATACGTCGTGGTCTCGAAGGCGGGTCGATCGGGCGGGACAGGGCTGCTAGAGCCATCCGGCTCCGTGGCCCTACGGGGCTCGGGGCTTCTCCCGGTCCCGGGACGGTAGCGGCATGCCTTGTCTAGCCAGCCCCGTGGCCGGCCGAAGCCATCAGCCGTAGCCGGAGACGTCGGCGCGGCGCTGCGGCGGCGGGCGGTCACGGGGCGAACAGGTCTACCCCGCTCCGGCGGGACTTGGTGTTTCGACCTCTGGGTAGACCTGGCCGCCGCGGCCGCACTTAGTGCCGGCGCCTTCAGCCCTGGGTAGACCTGGCCGCCCCGCCTCGGCGCCGAGGCTCCGCGGCCCTCCAGGCGTGCTCCGAGAGCCGAAGACCTCTGCGGACCGTGAAGGGACCGACCTCCAAGCGGCTGCACGCTCGCCGGCCGCCCCGCCGCGGCCTCCATCAGTGGGTGGGTGGGTGAGTGGGTGGGTGGGTGGGTGGGTGGGTGGGTGGGTAGGTAGGCGGGGCGGGGCGGGGCGGGGCGGGGCGGAGCCGGAGCCGGCGAGCCTAAGAAACCCAGCAACAACAACAGAAAAAAAAAAAAAAAAAAGGGGTGGGCTGTTTGTTTAAAATACGTCCTGATCTCGAAAGAGGGTCGATCGGGCGGGACAGGGCTGCTCGAGCCATCCGTCTCCGAAGCCCTACGGGGCTCGGGGCTTCTCCCGGTCCCGGGACGGTAGCGGCATGCCTTGTCTAGCCAGCCCCGTGGCCGGCCGCAGCCATCAGCCGTAGCCGGAGACGTCGGCGCGGCGCTGCGGCGGCGGGCGGTCACGGGGCGAACAGGTCTACCCCGCTCCGGCGGGACTTGGTGTTCCGACCTCTGGGTAGACCTGGCCGCCGCGGCCGCACTTGGCGCCGGCGCGTTCAGCTCTGGGTAGACCTGGCCGCCGCGAGCGCACTTGGCGCCGGCGCCTTCAGCCCTGGGTAGACCTGGCCGCCCCGCCTCGGCGCCGAGGCTCCGCGGCCCCCCAGGCGTGCTCCGAAAGCCGAAGACCTCTGCGGACCGTGAAGGGACCGACCTCCAAGCGGCTGCCTGCTCGCCGGCCGCCCCGCCGCGGCCTCCGTCGCTGGGTGGGCGGGTAGGTGGGCGGGGCGGAGCGGCGCGGAGCCGGACGGGACCAGGCGAGGCGCGCCCCGGGGCCGGCGCCATGGTTCCCGGACCGCCGCCGCCTGGACGGGCGTCCCCTCCCCGCCGTCCACCCGAAGGTTCTCTTTTGAGGGGGGTCGGGCGTGGCGACACCGTCGCCACGGTTCGGTGTGTCAGCAGGCCGATTGCAGGGCACAAGGTGCCGATTAGCTCGGCTGGAAGTGGACGGGGAGCAAACGGAAAACTATAAAGTGTGCCAGGAGTATTTTTTCCTGGAAAAGATCCTTCTTCCAAGCAATTAGTACAGTCATTCTTTCAGAGGGGGGCAAACCCCCCCCCCCCACCAAAAAAAAAAAAAAGAGAACCAAAGCCAAAAAAAAACCCACAAAAAAAAAAAAAATCAAAAACCCCAAAAAAACCTAAAAAAAAAAAAAAAGGTGGGCGGAGCTGTTTGTTGAAAATACGTCGTGGTCTCGAAGGCGGGTCGATCGGGCGGGACAGGGCTGCTAGAGCCATCCGGCTCCGTGGCCCTACGGGGCTCGGGGCTTCTCCCGGTCCCGGGACGGTAGCGGCATGCCTTGTCTAGCCGGCCCCGTGGCCGGCCGAAGCCATCAGCCGTAGCCGGAGACGTCGGCGCGGCGCTGCGGCGGCGGGCGGTCACGGGGCGAACAGGTCTACCCCGCTCCGGCGGGACTTGGTGTTTCGACCTCTGGGTAGACCTGGCCGCCGCGGCCGCACTTAGCGCCGGCGCGTTCAGCTCTGGGTAGACCTGGCCGCCGCGAGCGCACTTAGTGCCGGCGCCTTCAGCCCTGGGTAGACCTGGCCGCCCCGCCTCGGCGCCGAGGCTCCGCGGCCCCCCAGGCGTGCTCCGAGAGCCGAAGACCTCTGCGGACCGTGAAGGGACCGACCTCCAAGCGGCTGCCCGCTCGCCGGCCGCCCCGCCGCGGCCTCCATCAGTGGGTGGGTGGGTGGGTGGGTGGGTGGGTGGGTAGGTAGGCGGGGCGGGGCGGGGCGGGGCGGGGCGGAGCGGAGCCGGAGCCGGCGAGGCTAAGAAACCCAGCAACAACAACAGAAAAAAAAAAAAAAAAAAAACCAAACACAACTAAAAAAAAAAAAAAAAGGTGGGCGGAGCTGTTTGTTTAAAATACGTCCTGATCTCGAAAGAGGGTCGATCGGGCGGGACAGGGCTGCTAGAGCCATCCGGCTCCGAAGCCCTACGGGGCTCTGGGCTTCTCTCGGTCCCGGGACGGTAGCGGCATGCCTTGTCTAGCCAGCCCCGCGGCCGGCCGCTGCCATTAGCCGTACCCGGAGGCGTCACTCACGGGGCGAACAGGTCTACCCCGCTCCGGGGCCGGCGGAGTCCGCCGTTCCGCCGCCGCAGGCGCCGGTGGGGCGCTGTGGCGGCGGGCGGTCACGGGGCGAACAGGTCTACCCCGCTCCGGCGGGACTTAGGCAAATTTCGGCGGGGCCTTGGGTAGACCTGTTCTCCCCGGTGCTCCCGAAGTTCACCGAGGGGTCGCTGTTGTCGGTCGCCTCCGGTTACGTCACCGTAGGAAGCGGCGCGCGCCGGTGCGCCGCCACGGTCGCGATCGAGTCGTTGTCTTGGGGGCCTCAGCAGCTTTGGACTCGTCTGTCCGTATTACGGGAGCGTGACTGACGGGCCGCATCCCCGCAGGCTGGTCCCGTGCCTGTGTCCGAGAGGACGAGTCGCGTGGCTCTGTCCCGGGTTCCCGTCTCGCCCAGCCAGGACTGGGTGCAGTGGTGGTGGTGTGGTGGTGAGCAAGCCGCGAGCGCGTCCCGCTCCGGCCCGGCCTCGCGTGCCGGCTTCGCGAAGGGCGAGGGCCCCCGCGTCCCCCCGGGGACGTGGTGGTCGGTGAGGCGGCGGCGCCTCTTCGCCCTTCTTTGCCCTCGGCCTTAAGCCGGGGCCCGCTCTGCCGGGCGTGTTTTTTTTCGGCGGGGTCCGTCCGGTGCAGGCGGCCGGCGGCCCCGCGAGAAAGAGAGAGAAAGGGTGCGCGTGGCCGGGGCTCTGGGCCCCGTCGAGAGACGGGCCGCTGAGGCTTTCCCCGGCCTTTCCCGAGAGCCCCGAGGACGGGCCCGGTCGGCCGAGGTGGCGGCGCCCCGTTCCCCGCTCCTCCCGACTTTCGTTGGCCAGCGTGGGGTGTTCCGTGTCGGAAGTGCTGCGGGGACGCTCCCGTGGGGCGCGCGGCCTTGCCTCGGCCTGTGGCTCGAGGGGCTCGGTGACGGGAGCCGCCCGATGAGAGCGGTGTGGGTGGGGCGGGGGTGGCGGCACCCCGTTCTTTTCCCCCCGCCCGCCGCGTGTCGTTGTCGAGTCGTCCCCCTTCCTCGGCCTTAAGCCGGGGACCCGCGTAGCGGGCCGGGATGTGGCGCGGGCCGGCGGCCGGCCGCGGTGGCCGGCTCGCTTGGCGTGCGGACGGACCCGAACCCGACAGAGAGCCCCGGGGAGATGTGGCGGGCGAGGCGGCGGCGCCTCGCCCTTCCGTCGGTCGTGACCGGCGCGATCGAGCCGCTCTGCCGCGGGCGGCCCGTGGTGTCTGGCCTGCCCCGGCTGCTGTGGTTGCCGGTGGGGCTTGGGTTCTTCCGAGCGGGTCCGCTTTTTTTTTTTTCTCTGGGCGTGCGGGCAGAGTGGGGGCTGCCTTGCCTGGCCCTTGTATTTTTTTTATTTTTTTCTCTCGTGGCCCTAAGCCGCGGCACTGAGGAAGCGAGCGCCGACCGAAGGGTCGCGGGCCCCGTTGAAGGCGAGCTTGAAGGGAGAACGAGATATGTGGTTGGGAGAAAGGGGGGAGAAGAGGAAAAAAAGCGAGCGAGAGAGGCGCGAGCCTCGTTTTCTCCCCCCCCCCACCGGGCCCGCGGCCCCCGTGGCTTAGCACGGGGTCGTGCGACGCGCGCTGTGTGCCTTTTTTTTTTTTTTTTGCCGTCCCCCCGGCTTTTTTCCGGAGGGAAGCCGATCGCCGCGAGGCGGGCGAAAGCCGGTGGCCCCGTGGCGTGGTCGGTGGCGCTTTCTGTCGCACGCTCGGTCGGGGTTCCCCGGCGGTGCCGGGGTCCCCCGTCTCGCCGTTGTCTCGTTGGAAGGGAACCGTTGTCCGCGGGTTCGGGTGGCGGCACCCCCCGCGCTCCTCCTCCTCCTCCGCTGTGAAGAAGCCCTCGGGCGCGTCGGGGAGGCTCGGCGGTGCCAAGCCGCGGAGAGGGCCTCTCGGGGACGTGTCCCCGCTCGCTGGCACGCACGCACGAAGGCGGGAGCCCGGTTGGAGGGGGCCGTACGTGCTGGGCTTCCGTTGCCGTTGTCCCCAGGACCTTGTGGTGCGGGCGGCCGCGTTTCGGGCGGCCGCTCTTCCTTTCCTTGCGATCGATGAGGCTTTTCGGGTCGCGTCGGAGAGGGCCCCCGGCGGCCCGGCTCTTCCGAGGCTTCTCTGTCACGGGGAAGTCGCGGCGGTGTCGGGTGCTCGTGCAGGGCGGTCTCCTTTCCAATTCGCTTCCCGTCGCAGGCGAGGTGTCGCCCTTCCCGCCGCGGGGAAGGGCGTCTTTACCGTCCCGGGCTGTGTGACGGCCGCGTGGCCCCGTGAGCCTTCAGGTGTCCTTCAAACCGCGCGAGGCGCCGGTGCTGGCCCCGGTCCGGGTTGCAGCCCCGTGGGTGCCGGCCGCGAGCAGCGCCGGGCGGCGGTGCGACCGGAGCGGAGCCGAGAGCTGTGCCCAGAGAGAGAGAGAAGAGAGAACCGATGTTCGGATGGGGCGCGGAGACGGGGGAAAAGAGCCCGTTCCGCGCGCGACGCACGGCGCTCCTTTTGTCGCGCTGCCGCCCTGCTGCGGAGCGAGCCGCCCCGGCCGAGGGGCCTCGGTGTCCGGGCCGCGCCCGCCTCGTCGGGTCGCTGTCTCCTCTAGCACGTCCGATGCTTTTTCCGCGCGCCCCGGTGGGGGGTGACGCGTCGGAGCGGGCTCGCTCCTTCCCGAGCGGGTTCCCTTTGGCGCAGACCTCGCCGGCGGCCGGTCGCGCTGGCCCGCGACCGGCCGGCGGGCGGGCCGACCTCGGGGGCGGGTCAGCCCCGGGCCGAGTCCCGTTCCGCGCGCCGTGCGTGCCGCTCCCGGGCGCGAGGCCGAGAAGGCGAGAGAGAAAGAGGGAAAGAAGGCCCGCGCGTCGTTGGTCCGAAGCCGAAGCTGCGCAGCGGTCCCGGCTCCTTGCCCGCGGCGTCGCGGGAAGGGCCGGCCGCCGGGGTCTGGTTGCTGCCGAGGGTGGGGGGGGCTTCGTCCCCGCCGCCCGCCTCCCCGCCGCGCGGCGGGTGGGGGCGGAGGGGCGTCGGCGGCCCCTCCCCTCGCGCGCGCGGCGCCGTTCCCCGCCCCAGGCGCCGCCGGGGCGCGATGTCGCCGGGCGCCGCCGCCGGCGGCCGTCGCCGCCATGCCGCCACCGTCGCGTCCGCGATGCCGCTCCCGCGGGTCGGAGCGGTGAAAGAGCCGGGGCGGTCAGGGTTGGCGGGGCGGCGGCCGGCGGGCCGGGCGTCCGGGCGCGCGCTTTTCCGCGGCGCCGCCGTGGGTGGCGGCTACC
>JAJNNQ010000319.1:0-10000 GCA_027886175.1 Phylloscopus collybita
GAACCTTAATTGCCTATTACTAGTAGATAATCCTTAATGACCCATTAGCAGATAGCCCTTAACGACCCATTTGCAGAAGATAACCCTTAATGACCCATGAGCCTTAATGACCCATTAGTAGCAGGTAAGCCTTAATGACCCATTAACAGAAGATAACCCTTAATGAACCATTAGCAGAAGATAATCCTTATTGACCCATTAACAGGAGATAATCCTTAATGACCCATTAGAAGAAAGTAACTCTTAATGACCCATTAGCAGATTAGCCTTAATGGCCCATTAGCAGATTAGCCTTAATGGCTCATTAGCAGGAGATAATCCTTAATGACCCATGAGTCTTAATGGCCCGTTAGCAGGAGATAGCCCTTCATGGCCCATTAACAGAAGAAAAACCCTTAATGACCCATTAGCAGAAAATAACCCTTAATAACCCATTAACAGATCAGTCTTAATGACTCATTAACAGAAGATAACCCTTAATGACCCATTAGAAGAAGGTAACTCTTAATGACCCATTAGCAGATTAGCCTTAATGGCCCATTAGCAGAAGATTATCCTTAAGGATCCATGAGCCTTAATTGCCCATTAGTAGAAGATAATCCTTAATGAACCATTAGCAGAAGATAACCCTTATTTACCCATTAACAGGAGATAACCCTTAATGACCCATTAGCAGATCAGTCTTAATGACCCATTTACAGAAAGATAACCCCTTAATGGCCCATTAGCAGAAGTTTATCCTTAATGACCCATGAACCTTAATTGCCCATTAGTAGAAGATAATCCTTAATGACCCATTAGCAGATAACCCTTGATGACCCATTTGCAGACGTTCATCCCTTAATGACCCATTAGCCTTAATGACCCATTAACAGGAGATAACCCTTAATGACCCATTTGCAGAACATAACCCCTTAATGACCCATGACCCTTAATGACCCATTAGCAGGAGATACCCCTTAATGACCCATGAGCCTTAATGACCCATTAGCAGGACATAACGCTTAATGACCCATTAGCAGAAGATACCCCTTAATGACCCATGAGCCTTAATGACCCATTAGCAGGAGATAACCCTTAATGACCCATTAGCAGAAGATACCCCTTAATGACCCATGAGTCTTAATGACCCATTAGCAGAACATAACCCTTAATGACCCATGAGCCTTAATGACCCATTAGCAGGAGATAACCCTTAATGACCCATTAGCAGGAGATAACCCTTAATGATACATGACCCTTAATGACCCATTAGTAGGACATAACATTTCATGGCCCATTAGCAGGAGATAACCCTTAATTGCCCATTAGCCAGGACATAACCCTTAATGACCCATTAGCAGAACATAACCCTTAATGACCCATGAGCCTTAATGACCATTAGCATGAGATAACCCTTAATGATCCATTAGCAGGCGATAACCCTTAATGGCCCATTAGCAGAAGATTATCCTTAATGACCTGTGAACCTTAATTGCCCATTAGTAGAAGATAATCCTTAATGACCCATTTGCAGAACATAACCCTTAATGACCCATGAGCCTTTAATGACCCATTAGCAGGAGATAACCCTTAATGACACATTAGCAGGAGATAAACCTTAATGGCCCATTAGCAGGAGATAACCCCTAATTGCCCATTAACAGAAGATAACCCTTAATGACCCATTAGCAGCAGATACCCCCCTGGAGGGAGGACGGGCGGTGACAGAGATAACAAACCCTGCCCCACCTCCTTTTATCAGCTGGCCCCTTATCAGAAGGCACCACCCCCCTGCCCCCAGAGTCACAAGAGATAAAGAAACCAAAAACATCTCCCAGCTGCTCCCAGCAGCTGGAACAGAACGGACATTTTGGGTTCCATGACCCAAGGCATGAACAGACCCGGTTCTCGGGATTTCCATGGAACCCCAGGTGGATTTTCCCATGATTATTTCCGCATGGATCCCTAAATCCCTGGACGGGCGATTCAGGCAGGGAGCAGAAGCCCAGAACCGGCCCCAAACCCGAAATTCCAGCCGGGAATTTGCTTCGTCCTCCCCTCCCCACTTTTTTTTTTTAGGGGAATTTTTTTTTTTTCATGCCGTCTCCACCAGGTTTTTCCTTCCCTTTTCCACTGGGTAATATTGGATTAACCCACTTTCCCGGGAGCTGGATTTGCATAATCCCCCCTCTGCGAGGAGGAGGAGGAGGAGGAGGGACACGGATGTGGGAGCGGCTGCTGCCGCTCCGGAGCAAACGATGCTCCAGAAACCTCGGAGGGAAAGGGAAGGGCAAAAATATCCCAGCTTTTTTATTTAACCCCACAAATCCCCTCTTCCTTTCCTTTCCTTTCCTTTCCTTTCCTTTCCTTTCCTTTCCTTTCCTTTCCTTTCCTTTCCTTTCCTTTCCTTTCCTTTCCTTTCCTTTCCTTTCCTTTCCTTTCCTTTCCTTTCCTTTCCTTTCCTTTCCTTTCCTTTCCTTTCCTTTCCTTTCCTTTCCTTTCCTTTCCTTTCCTTTCCTTTCCTTTCCTTTCCTTTCCTTTCCTTTCCTTTCCTTTCCTTTCCTTTCCTTTCCTTTCCTTTCCTTTCCTTTCCTTTCCTTTCCTTTCTTTCCTTTCCTTTCCTTTCCTTTCCTTTCCTTTCCTTTCCTTTCCTTTCCTTTCCTTTCCTTTCCTTTCCTTTCCTTTCCTTTCCTTCCTTTCCTTTCCTTTCCTTTCCTTTCCTTTCCTTTCCTTTCCTTTCCTTTCCTTTCCTTTCCTTTCCTTTCCTTTCCTTTCCTTTCCTTTCCTTTCCTTTCCTTTCCTTTCCTTTCCTTTCCTTCTTCCAGAGTTTTGATTTTTTTTTTCCCACCCTTCTTCCCTCTTGCTCCTTTCCCCAGGTTTGGGAAGTTGAGTTTTTGGTGGAGCGCTCCCGGAATTTTCCGAATTCCTCCCTGATTTTGAGTCATTTTCCCTTTTTTGTTTTTTATTTTTTTTCTCCCTGCGTTGTCTCACTCCCGGACTTTCGCCGCTTCCCAAAGCTCCAGCGGTGTTGGAGGTGACGGATGGAGGGGCGGAGCTGCCGGAGCTCTGTTCATTCCGCTCGTAAATCCTGGGAATGTGGCTCCGGAGCGCTGAGTTGGGGTCAGGCCGGGCTCTTCTTTCCCGGGATGTGTTGGACGGGGAGCAGAGGGAGCTCCATGAGGGAGCTGAGCGACTCCAGGGGTGGGAAAGGGCAGGGAAAAGGGGGAGAGAGGTGGAAAAGTCAATGGCAGAACTTTATTGGGGAATGGAGTTGGGAATAACCCTGGGATGGATCCAGAACCCCTGGGATGGATCCAGAACCCATGGGATGGATCCAGAACCCCATGGGATGGATCCAGAACCCCTGGGATGGATCCATAATCCCTGGGATGGATCTAGAACCCCTGGGATGGATCCAGAACCCATGGGATGGCTCCAGAACCCCTGGAATGGATCCAGAACCTCTGGGATGGATCTAGAACCCCTGGGATGGACCCAGAACCCCCTGGGATGGATCCAGAACCCCTGGGATGGATCCATAATAGATGGAATAAATCCATAACTGATGGAATGAGTCTAGAACCCCTGGGATGGCTCCAGAACCCATGGGATGGATCATAACTCCTTGGGATGCATCCATAATCTTTGGGATAAATCCACAACCCACAAGATGCATCCATAACCCTTGGGATGGATCCATAACCCATGGGATGGATCCAGAACCCCTGGGATGGCTCCAGAACCCCTGGGATGGATTCATAGCACTGGGATGGATCCATAACCCTTGGGATGGATCCATAACCCACAAGGGTGCATCCATAACCTCTGGAGTGCATCCATAACCCCTGGGATGCATGCATAAAGCATCAGACACATCCAGAACCCCTGGGATGGATCCAGAACCCCTGGGATGGATCCATAATAGATGGAATAAATCCATAACCGATGGAATGAGTCTATAACCCCTGGGATGGCTCCAGAACCCACAAGGTGCGTCCATAACCCTTGGGAAGGATCCATAACTCTTGGGATGCATCCATAATCTTTGGGATAGATCCACAACCCACAAGATGCATCCATAACCCTTGGGATGGATCCATAACCCATGGGATGGATCCAGAACCCCTGGGATGGCTCCAGAACCCCTGGGATGGATTCATAGCACTGGGATGGATCCATAACCCTTGGGATGGATCCATAACCCACAAGGGTGCATCCATAACCTCTGGAGTGCATCCATAACCCTGGGATGCATGCATAAAGCATCGGACACATCCAGAAACCCCTGGGATGGATCCAGAACCCCTGGGATGGATCCAGAACCCCCTGGGATGGATCTGGAACCCCTGGGATGGATCCAGAACTCCTTGGGATGGATCCATAATCTGTGGGATGGATCCATAATAGATGGAATGAGTCCATAACTGATGGAATGAATCCATAACCCATGGGATACATCCACAACCCCTGGGACGGATCCACAACCCCTGGGATGGATCCAGAACCCCTAGGATGGATCCATAACTCCTTGGGATGCATCCATAATCTATGGGATGGATCCATAACCCCTGGGATGAATCCATAACCAATGGAATGAATCCATAACCCATGGGATGGATCCATAAACCCACAAGGTGCATCCAGAACTCCTGGGATACATCCAGAACACCTGGGGTGCATCCATAATCCCTGGGATGGATCCATAATCCATAGGATTGATCCATAACCCCTGGGACAGATCCATAACCCACAGGGTGCATCCATAACCCCTGGGATATGTCCAGAACCCCTGGGATGGATCCAGAACCCCAGGAGTGCATCCATAACCTTTGGGATGGCTCCATAACCCCCAGGAGTGCATCCATAATCCCTGGGTGGGTGATCCCACCGGGATCCGGGCAATCCGAGGAATCCCATCCTACGGGTGAAACCCCACGGAGCAGCCCTGCACTGCCACCAGCAGCCGCCATTCCAGGAATCTCCTGGATTCCCTGGGAATGAGGGACAGGCAGGGACAACCCTCTCCTCCCACCTGGAATCTCCTGGATTCCCGGGGAATGAGAGACAGGCAGGGACAACCCTCTCCTCCCATTGGGAATCTCCTGGATTCCCCGGGAATGAGGGACAGGCAGGGACAACTCTCTCCTCCCACCGGGAATCTCCTGGACTCCTCGGGAATGAGGAACACACAGGAACAACCCTCTCCTCCCACCAGGAATCTCCTGGATTCCTTGGGAATGAGGGACAGGCAGGGACAACCCTCTCCTCCCACCGGGAATCCCTAGGATTCCCTGGGAATGAGGGACAGGCAGGGACAACCCTCTCCTCCCACCAGGAATCTCCTGGACTCCTCGGGAATGAGGGACAGGCAGGAACAACCCTCTCCTCCCACCGGGAATCCCCAGGATTCCCTGGGAATGAGGGACAGGCAGGGACAACCCTCTCCTCCCGTTGGGAATCTCCTGGATTCCCCGGGAATGAGGGACAGGCAGGGACAACCCTCTCCTCCCACCGGGAATCTCCTGGATTTCCCAGGAATGAGGAACAGGCAGGGACAACCCTCTCCTCCTGCTGGGAATCTCCTGGATTCCCTGGGAATGAGGGACAGGCAGGGACAACTCTCTCCTCCCGTTGGGAATCTCCTGGATTTCCCAGGAATGAGGGACAGGCAGGGACAACCCTCTCCTCCCACCGGGAATCTCCCGGATTCCCTGGGAATGAGGGACAGGCAGGGACAACTCTCTCCTCCCGTTGGGAATCTCCTGGATTCCTTGGGAATGAGGGACAGACAGGGACAACCCTCTCCTCCCACTGGGAATCCCCTGGATTCCCCGGGAATGAGGGACAGGCAGGGACAACCCTCTCCTCCCACTGGGAATCCCCTGGATTCCCTGGGAATGAGGAATAGAGAGGGACAACTCTCTCTTCCCGCCGGGAATGCTCCCCAGCCCCCGGAACGCCGCCACTTCCAGCGCTCCTGGAATAACCAAAGGGAATCATCCCTGGGATAAACAGGGACACATCCCGGGTGTTAATTGACATGGTTAATTAACATTGTTAATGAACAATCCCGATGCGCCTCCGGAAGGTGGAAGTTTCCCGGGAACAGGCGCGAAGGCGGATCCGCGCCTGGAGAGCTCCCGAAAAAAAAAGTCCTTGGAGGGAGAAGGGTGGATCCCGCTTGGGATTGAGGCCGGAGCTGTTCCTCCATTCTCCAGGGAATGGGCAGGAAAAACCCAAAATCTGGAATTTTCCAGGATAACGAGTTTTCCCCAGTCAGTTCTCCAGGGAATGGGCAGGAACAAACCCTAAATCCAGAATTTTACTGGATAAAGAGTTTTTCCCAGTTGATTCTCCAGGGAATGAGCAGGAAAAACCCTAAATCTGGAATTTTCCAGGATGAGGAGCTTTTCCCATTGGTTGTAATTCTCCCGGGAACGAGCAGGAAGAACCCTAAATCTGGAATTTTCCTGGATAACGAGTTTCCCCAGTCAATTCTCCAGGGAATGAGCAGGAAAAACCCTAAATCCAGAATTTTCCAGGATAACAAGTTTTCCCCAGTCAATTCTCCCGGGAATGAGCAGGAAAAAACCCTAAATCCAGAATTTTCCAGGATGAGGAGCTTTGCCCATTGGTTGTGATTCTCCAGGGAATGGGCAGGAAAAACCTAAATTTGGAATTTTCCAGGATAACGAGTTTTTCCCAGTCAATTCTCCAGGAAATGGGCAGGAAAAACCTAAATCTGGAATTTTCCAGGATGAAGGAGCTTTGCCCATTGGTTGTGATTCTCCATGGGCAGGAAGAACCCTAAATCCAGAGTTTTCCAGGATAACGAGCTCTTCCCATTCTTTATGATTCTCCAGGGAATGGACAAGGGAGGCAGGAAAAACACTAAATCGGGAATTTTTCCAGGATAACGAGTTTTTCCTGTCTGATTCTCCAGAGAATGGGCAGGAACAAACCCTAAATTTGGAATTTTCCAGGATAATGAGGTTTTCCCAGTCAATTCTCCATGGAGTAGGCAGGAAAAACCCTACACCTGGAATTTTCCTGGATAATGAGTTTTTCCCCAGTCAATTCTCCAGGGAGTGGGCAGGAAAAACCCTAAATCAGGAATTTTCCAGGATGAGGAGCTTTTCCCATTGGTTGTAATTCTCCCGGGAACGAGCAGGAAGAACCCTAAATCTGGAATTTTCCTGGATAACGAGTTTTTCCCCAGTCAATTCTCCAGGAAGTGGGCAGGAAAAACCTAAATCTGGAATTTTCCAGGATGAGGAGCTTTTCCCATTCGTTGTGATTCTCCAGGGAATGGGCAGGAAAAACCCTAAATTTGGAAATTTCCAGGATAACGAGTTTTCCCCAGTCAGTTCTCCAGGGAATGGGCAGGAAAAAACCCTAAATCCAGAATTTTACTGGATAAAGAGGTTTTTCCCAATTGATTCTCCAGGGAATGCACAGGAAAAAAGTGAAATTTGGAATTTTCCTGGATAATGAGTTTTTCCCCAGTCAATTCTCCCGGGAACGAGCAGGAAGAACCCTAAATCTGGAATTTTCCAGGATGAAGGAGCTTTCCCCAATAATTGTGATTCTCCAGGGAATGGGCAGGAAAAACCCTAAGTCTGGAATTTTCCAGGATGAGGAGCTCTGCCCATTGGTTGTGATTCTCCAGGGAATGGGCAGGAAAAACCCTAAGTCTGGAATTTTCCTGGATAACGAATTTTCCCCAGTCAATTCTCCAGGAAATGGGCAGGAAAAAACCCTAAGTCTGGAATTTTCCAGGATGAGGAGCTTTCCCCATTGGTTATGATTCTCCAGGGAATGAGCAGGAAAAAATCCTAAGTCTGGAATTTTCCTGGATAATGAGTTTTCCCCAGTCAATTCTCCAGGGAATGGGCAGGAAGAACCCTAAATCCGGAATTTTACTGGATAAAGAGGTTTTTCCCAGTCGATTCTCCAGGGAATGAGCAGGAAAAAAGTGAAATTTGGAATTTTCCTGGATAACGAGTTTTTCCCAGTCAATTCTCCAGGGAATGGGCAGGAACAAACCCTAAACTTGGAATTTTCCAGGATAACGAGCTCTTCCCTCTGGCTCTGACGTTGGCACCGTGACCTCCCCACCCTCCACAAACACCGGGAGCCGCTCCAGGGAATTTTCCCTCTTTCCGGAGCCATTTCCATTTGCTCGGAACGCGGGAATCCATCGATCCGTCCTCGGGGCTGGATCAGATCCCAGACCCGGCCCTTTCCAGCCGCTCCCATCCGTCGCTTCCCGATGGATTTGGGATCCTTTGGGCATCCTGAGGGCAGGGTCAGGAGATTTTAATGGATTTTGGGAAAGGGCAAACGCTCGTTTTTAATGGATTTTTGGGGGATTTGTTGTTTGTGGAGGGGAGGGCGGCCTCCGGAAGAGTTTTGTCGGGAATGGGATTTTTTTCCTGGGATTTGGGAATAACCCGGAGCGCGTTCCTGCCCCCTCCTTTTTCCCAAAAATTCCTGGATGTGGAGACATCAGGATGGGACAGGAATCCTGGGATGCTGCCTGGTTATCCTCCTTTTCTTGGGCTGCAAATTCCTGTGGAGCTTCTCTTCCCAAAAAATTCCCCCTGGGCGGGGGGCGGATACAAGGCTGGAATTAGGGCTGATCCCGGGAGAGGGAGAATTCCATTAAATACCTGGAATTCCCTGAGGGATGTGGCTCTTCCAGCCCTCAGGGAACGCGAGGATTCCCGGGAAGGTGATTCCAGCGACATTTTCCCACTCCTATCCATGGATCCAGCGGGATTTGGGCCCAACATCTGCCCAGATGTGCCGGGAAAAATCCCAAAGTTGCAAATTCCCACCCCTGTCCATGGATAGAGCAGGAGCCGTTAACTTCCTGGAATTCCCTCAGGGATGTGGCTCTTCCCAGCCCTCAGGGAACGCGAGGATTCCCGGGAAGGCGATTCCAGCGGTGATTCCAGCGGCATTTTCCCACCCCTATCCATGGATCCAGTGGGATTTTGGCCCAACATCTGTCCAGATGTGCCGGGGAAAAACCCCCAAGGCTGCAAATTCCCACCCCTATCCATGGATAAAGCGGGAGCAGTTAAATACCTGGAATTCCCTGAGGGATGCCGCTCTTCCCAGCCCTCCCAGCCCTCAGGGAATGCGAGGATTCCCAGGAAGGTGATTCCAGCGGTGATTCCAGCGGCATTTTCCCACCCCTATCCATGGATGCAGTGGGATTTTGGCCCAACATCTGCCCAGATGTGCTGGGAGAAAAAACCCCAAGGCTGGAAATTCCCGATCCATGGAGGGGGCCGGGGCACCTCCGCCATTCCCAGCAATTCCCACCCCGCAAGAATCCCTAAAAAATCCCTTTTGGGATTGGGATCCCTTCTCCGGCTCCCGGGATTTCTCCTCAAACCCAAGGAAAAGCCGGGAAAAAATCCTGGGGAATTTCCCTGGAATCTTCCCCAGGCTGGAGATTCACAGCTCCCAATTTTTTCTTTATCCCACGTCCGTGCCGGGGTGGAATTTCTTTCCCATAAAAAACCGCCTGGGATAATAGATTGGAAGAGCGACGGATTCTTTTTTCCTCCATTTTTTGCCATGAAAAAAACGCGGGAAAAGAGGAAATCGGGAATAACGGCGGAACTTCGGGCGGGGATTTGGGGTTTTTGTCCTCGGGGAATGTGGGATTTGAGGATTTAAAATCCCCAAAATCTTCTCCTGCTGCTCCTGGTTTTTTTTGTTTTAAACGATGGGAATTTTGACTCTTTGCCGGGAGCTGGTTTAGCCCCCAAAATTTCTGGTTTTCCCGTATTTTCCCATTTTTCCCTTCTTTTCCCATATTTCCCGTATTTTCCCATTTTCCCTTTTTTTCCCTGTTTTCCCCCCCCATATTTTTCCATTTTCCCCATATTTCCCCATATTTTCCCATTTTTCCCGTATTTTCCCGTATTTTCCCATATTTTCCTGTATTTTCCCCCTTTTTCCCATTTTTCCCATATTTTCCCATATTTTCCCATTTTTCCCC
>JAJNNQ010000319.1:15000-85000 GCA_027886175.1 Phylloscopus collybita
TTGGATAACTGTTCCGACTGGAAATGTGGGATACTCCCAGCTGGAGAAATGGGATGATGGTGCTGACTGGAAAGGCAGGAATGCTTCCAGATGGAGAAGTGGGAGAACTGTTCTGACTGGAAAGGTGGGATGTTTCCAGTTGGAGAGGTGGGATAATGGTGCCAACTGGAAATGTGGGATACTCCCAGCTGGAGAAATGGGATGATGGTGCCAACTGGAAAACCGGGATGTTTCCAGTGGGAGAGGTGGGATAACTCTTCCAACTGGAAATGTGGGATGTTTCCAGTTGGAGAGGTGGGATGATGGTGCCAACTGGAAAGGCAGGAATGATTCCAGATGGAGAGGTGGGATAACTCTTCCGATTGGAAATGCGGGATTGTTTCCAGTTGGAGATGTTGGATACCTGTTCCGACTGGAAATGTGGGATAATCCCAGCTGGAGAAATGGGATGATGGTGCCAACTGGAAATGCGGAATTGTTTCCAGTGGGAGAGTTGGGATAACTGTTCCAACTGGAAATGCGGAATTGTTTCCAGTTGGAGAGGTTGGGTAACTGTTCCGACTGGAAATGTGGGATACTCCCAGCTGGAGAAATGGGATTATGGTGCCAACTGGAAAGGTGGGAATGCTTCCAGTTGGAGAGGTGGGATAACTCTTTCCGACTGGAAATGTGGGATACTCCCAGCTGGAGAAATGGGATAATGGTGCCGACTGGAAGTGTGGAATTGTTTCCAGTTGGAGATGTTGGATAACTGTTCCGACTGGAAATATGGGATACTCCCAGCTGGAGAGGTGGGATGATGGTGCTGACTGGAAAAGCGGGAATGCTGTCCCATTTCTCCGCAGCCTTCCCGAGGTCCGGATTTCGGACAACGGTCCCTACGAGTGCCACGTGGGGATCTACGACCGAGCCACGCGGGAGAAGGTGGTGCTGGCCTCTGGGAACGTCTTCCTGAACGTGATGGGTGAGCGCCGGGATCGGGATCCAGGGAAAAAAACACCACGGGGTCTCGGGAACGGCAGGGATTGGGGTCTTCTAGGGGTGGGGGGGGATGGGAATGGGATGGGAATGGGAATGGGAATAGGAATGGGAATGGGAATGGGATGGGGTGGGTGGGATGGGATGGGATGGGATGGGATGAGATCCATGGGATGGGATGGGATGGGAATGGGAATGGAAATGGGAATGGGAATGGGAATGGGAATGGGAATGGGAATGGGAATGGGATGGGGTGGAATGGGGTGGGATCCATGGGATGGGATGGGATGGGATGGGATGGGATGGGATGGGATGGGAATTGGGATTGCGATTGGGATGAGGATGAGGATGAGGATGAGGATGAGGATGAGGATGTGGATGAGGATGAGGATGAAGATGAGGATGGGGATGGGGATGGGATGAGGATGAGGATGAGGATGAAGATGGGGATGAGGATGAAGATGATGATGAGGATGGGGATTGGGATTGGGATTGGGATTGGGATTGGGATTGGGATTGCGATTGGGATGGGGATGAGGATGACCATGAGGATGAGGATGGGATGGGGATGAAGATGAGGATGGGATGAGGATGAGGATGAGGATGAGGATGAGGACGAGGACGAGGATGAGGATGAGGATGAGGATGATGATGAAGATGATGATGAGGATGAAGATGAGGCTGAGGATGGGATGGGGATGAAGATGAGGATGAGGACGAGGATGATGATGAAGATGAGGCTGAGGATGAGGATGATGATGAAGATGATGATGAAGATGAGGATGAGGATGAGGATGATGATGAAGATGAGGATGGGATGAGGATGAGGCTGAGGATGAGGACGAGGGCTGACCCCCCGGCTCTGCCCCGGCAGCTCCCCCGACGTCCATCTCGGTGCTGGCCGCCGACACCCCGGCGCCCTTCAGCCGCTACCAGGCGCAGAACTTCACCCTGGTCTGCGTGGTGTCCGGCGGGAAGCCGGCGCCGCTGGTGAGCTCCCGGCCGGATCCTCCCTCCCTCCCTCCCTCCGACCCACGGAACAATCAAACACCTCCGCAACAAAAAACCCCACAACAGCCCTGTGCTGATCCCAATCCCGTCTGTCCCTGGAGACCGCGGGAAGGAGTGGGATCGGTGGGATGGGATGGGATGGGATGGGAGCCATGGGATGGGATCCATGGGATGGGATGGGATGGGATGGAATCAATGGCATGGGAATGGGAATGGGAATGGGAATGAGAATGGGATGGGATGGGATCAATGGCATGGGATGGAATAGGATGGGATCCATGGGATGGGGTGGGATGGGGATGGGGATGGGGATGGGGATGGGGATAGGATGGGATGGGATGGGATGGGATGGGATGGGATGGGATGGGATCAATGGGATCAATGGGATCAATGGGATCAATGGGATCAATGGGATGGGAATGGGAATGGGAATGGGAATGGGAATGGGAATGGGATGGGATCCATGGGATGGGGTGGGATGGGATGGGATGGGATGGGATGGGATGGGATCAATGGCATGGGAATGGGAATGGGAATGGGAATGGGAATGGGAATGGGAATGGCATGGGATGGGATGGGATGGGATGGGATCCATGGGATGGGATCTGTGGGATGTGATGGGATGGGATCAATGGGATGGGAATGGGATGGGATGAGATTGATGGGATGGGAATGGGAATGGGATCCATGGGATGGGGTGGGATGGGTTGGGATCAATGGCATGAGATGGGGTGGGATGGGATCCATGGGATGGGATGGGATGGGGTGGGGTGGGATGGGATCCATGGGATGGGATGGGATGGGGTGGGGTGGGATGGGATTGATGGGATGGGAATGGGAATGGGAATGGGAATGGGATCAATGGCATGGGATGGAATAGGATGGGATCCATGGGATGGGAATGGGATGGGGTGGGATGGGGATGGGGATGGGGATGGGGATGGGGATGGGATGGGATGGGATCAATGGGATGGAGTGGGATGGGAATGGGATGGGATGGGATGGGATCAATGGGATGGGATCAATGGGATGGGATCCATGGGATGGAGTGGGATGGGGACAGGACGGGGATGGGATGGGATGGGATGGGCCAGCCCCACTCACCACCCCCCTCCCCTTTCCCCCCCATCCAGGTCTACTTCAAGCGTGACGGCGAGCCCATCGAGGCCACCCCGCTGCCGGAGCCGCCGGCCGGCGCCAGCAGCTGGGCCCCCCGCAACCTCCTGCACCGCGACCTCCTGGACGACACCAAGCTGCCCAAATCCCTGTCGGCCGAGGGCCGGCCGGGACCGGGAGGTGACCCCTTCCCCACGGCCGAACCACCGCGGGGGCTGGCGGCCGAGCGGGAGGCGGTGACGGAGGAGAGCATCCCGGAGACGGTGGTCAGCCGGGAATTCCCGCGTTGGGTGCACATGGCCGAGCCCATCTATTACTTCCGGCACACCCACGCCCCGGTCAGCGATGGCACCGTCGAGGCTCGGGCCACCCTGACCTGGACCCTCAACCCCCAGATCGACAACGAGGCCCTCTTCAGCTGCGAGGTCAAGCACCCGGCGCTCTCCATGCCCATGCAGTCCGAGGTCACGCTGGGTAAGACAAGGGGGTTTTTGGGGTTTTTTTGTGGCTTTTTTGGTCAATTTGGGGGGGGGGGGGGATTTTTCTTTTCTTTTCTTTTCTTTTCTTTTCTTTTCTTTTCTTTTCTTTTCTTTTCTTTTCTTTTCTTTTCTCTTCTCTTCTCTTCTCTTTTCTTTTCTTTTCTTTTTTTCTCTTTTCTTTTTTTTTCTTTTCTTTTCTTTTCTTTTCTTTTCTTTTCTCTTCTCTTCTCTTCTCTTCTCTTCTCTTCTCTTTTCTTTTCTTTTCTTTTCTTTTCTTTTCTTTTCTTTTCTTTTCTTTTCTTTTCTTTTCTTTTCTTTTCTCGTTTCGTTTTTTTGGACTTCCTCGCCGGTTTTTGGTTTTCCTCTCCGGTTTTTGGCCTCTCTCTCCATTCTTTGGTCTTTCCCCCCCTTTTTTTTTTGCCTTTCTCTCTGTTTTTGGCCTGTTGTCCTTTTTTTATTTTGCTGTTTCCTTTTCATTTTTTTGGACTTTCTCTCCGTTTTTTGGCTTTGCTCTCCTTTTTTTATTTTTTTATTTTCTCTCTATTTTTGGCCTGTTTTCCTTTTTCTATTTTGGTTTTTCCTTTTCATTTTTTTTGACTTTCTCAATGGGTTTTGGCTTTGCTCTCCCATTTTTTTTTTTTACTATTTTTTCTCTATTTTTAGCCTGTTTTCCTTTTTTTATTTTGCTGTTTCCTTTTCATTTTTTGGACTTTCTGTCCGGTTTTTGGCTTTGCTCTCCTGGTTTTGGTTTTTTTTGCCTTTCTCTCTGTTTTTGGCCCGTTGTCCTTTTTTTATTTTGCTTTTTCCTCTCTTAATTTTTTGGATTTTCTCTTTTAATTTTTTGGACTTTCTTGCCGGTTTTTGGCTTTGCTCTCCTTTTTTTATTTTTTTATTTTCTCTCTATTTTTGGCCTGTTTTCCTTTTTCTATTTTGCTGTTTCCTTTTCATTTTTTTTTGGACTTTCTCAATGGGTTTTGGCTTTGCTCTACTGGTGTGGTTTTTTTTTATTTTCTCTCCATTTTTGGCCTGTTTTCCTTCTTTCTATTTTGCTTTTTCCTTTTCATTTTTGGCTTTTCTCTTTTCATTTTTTGGACTTTCTCTCCAGTTTTTGGCTTCTCTCTCCATTTTTTGGCCTTTCCCCCTCCATTTTTTGCCTTATTTTTCCCCACATTTGGCCTTTTAAATTTTTTTTTTTTTTTTTTGCTTTTCTCTCCATTTTTGGCCTGCTTTCTTTTTTCTTTTTTTTTTTTTTTTTCTTTTTTCTTTTTTCTTTTACTGTTTCCTTTTCATTTTTTGGCTTTTCTCTCAGTTTTGGGGAGGGGTTCAATTTTTTTGTTTTTCTCCCTTTTTTCTTTTTTTTTTTTTTCTTTTTTTGGCTCTTTTTTCATTTTTTGGCTTTTCTCTCAGTTTTGGGAGTTTTTTTAAAATTGTTTTTGTTTTTCTCCTATTTTTTTTTCCTTTTTTTTTGGCTCTTTTTTTCATTTTTGGTGCTTTTCCCCCCCAATTTTTTTCTGGGCTTTCCCCCAGGATTTTTTTTGTTGTTTTGTTTTGCTTTAATTCCACATTTTGCTCTCCTCTCCCTCATTTTTTCTCTCTCCTTTTGCCCTTTTCCTTTTCTTTTGGGGGTTTTCAGGCAGGCGTGAGGATCCCACAGGGCCACCTCGGGACAGAGGTGCTGCCAAGGCTCCCCAAAACTTGGGATGGAAGGATGGGATGGATGGGATTTTCCAGGTGTTCGTTGTCCCCTGTCCCAGCCACGGGCAGTGTTTAGGGTGGGCTTTGTTGGGATAAAAAGGATTTTTGGGAATGCTGGAGCTGGGGGGTGGATCTGTCACCTCCATCCCAGCCCCAGGAGATCCAAGGACATCCCTTATTGGCTCATCCCAGCGGGAATTGCCAAGGAGGGAATTCCTGATTTGGCTCCTGCCCCTGGAGCCGTGACGGGCTGGTGGGATCAAAGCCAGGGAATTCCGCTCCCCCCACATTCCCCCAGTCCTTGGAAGAGCAGAAGCTCCTCAGGTGACCATGAGGTCCGTGGGTCCTCCACCACCTCCCACCCTCCCTTCTCCTGGCTCCCGCTGGAAGCGGCTGAGCTCTCCACGGGGGTTTTTTCCAGCCTTCTGGAAAAGGTTCTCCCAAGCCTCGAGCCAGGTGGAGCAGCCTGGGCTTTGCTCCTGGCCAAGTGGAGCCACTTGGCTCCTCCTCATCTCCTGGAGAGCTTCTCCTCCTTGGCTTCCCAACATTCTTCCTGCACTGAATCTCCTCCAAAAGCTACGGGAATCCAAAAGCTACGGGAATCCTGCCTTCTCCCAACTTCCTGGAGCTCCTTGGGATTGAGATCCAAGGCTGAGACTTCCCGGCTTTGCTGCTCTTGCCTGAAAATTCCAAGACCTGGATGGGCAAAGCTCAGCCCACGCTGTCCCCTTGTCCCCAAATCCAGGGCTGTCCTCGTCCCCCGGGGGTGTCTCTGCAGCTCCTGGGGTTCCCATCCGCTCCCGGTTTTTTTGGGGGGCACCGATCCCAGCAGATCCCAGTTAACCCCCTTCCCTACATCCACGGTATAGACACACACTGTAAATTTATATATCAAAAGGAGAGATTCCCAAGAAAAGAGGAGAGATTCCCAGGAAAAGAGGAGAGATTCCCAAGAAAAGAGGAGAGATTCCCAACAAAAGAGGAGAGATTCCCAAGAAAAGAGAAGAGATTCCCAAGAAAAGAGAGATTCCCAAGAAAAGAGGAGAGATTCCCAACAAAAGAGAAGAGATTCCCAAGAAAAGAGGAGAGATTCCCAAGAAAAGAGGAGAGATTCCAAAGAAAAGAGAAGAGATTCCTAAGAAAAGAGGAGAGATTCCCAAGAAAAGAGAAGAGATTCCCAAGAAAAGAGGAGAGATTCCCAACAAAAGGGAAGAGATTCCCAAGAAAAGAGGAGAGATTCCCAAGAAAAGAGAAGAGATTCCCAAGAAAAGAGGAGAGATTCCCAACAAAAGAGAAGAGATTCCCAAGAAAAGAGGAGAGATTCCCAAGAAAAGAGGAGAGATTCCCAAGAAAAGATGAGAGATTCCCAAGAAAAGAGGAGAGATTCTCAACAAGTGAAGAGATTCCCAAGAAAAGGGAAGAGATTCCCAAGAAAAGGGAAGAGATTTCCAACAAAAGAGAAGAGATTCCCAAGAAAAGAGAAGAGATTCCCAAGAAAAGTCGCGTTAAACCCAACACCAACCCCAAAAGCTGCATTTTGGGCCCCAACCAGGCCGTGGTGGGATCATCTTCAGCACGTCCCTGCTCCAGAGGGACACATCCCGCATGGAAAGAGCATGGAAAGAGCATGGAAAGAGCATGGAAAGAGCATCCATCCATAGAAAGAGCAGTCCATGGTCTGGGGCAGAGCATCCCAGGGCAGGGATGGACATTCCATGGGCTTCCAGTGTCCTCCACCACAGCTCCCTGGTGGCTTTGTCCCTCTGTGTCCTGCTGGGATCGTGTCCAGGTCCATTTTGTCCCACCCATGGCCAAGCTGGGACGGACACACCCAAAGCACAACCTCACTCCTGCCCAATTCCCCTTCTCCTTCCGTGAAAGTCTCTGCTCCTGAGGGACACATCCTGCATGAAAAGAGCATGGAAAGAGTATCCATCCATAGAAAGAGCGATCCATGGTCAGGGGTGGAGCATCCTGGGGCAGGGATGGACATTCCAGTGTCCAGCTCCCTGGTGGCTTTGTCCCTCTGTGTCCTGCCGGGGTCGTGTCCAGGTCCATTTTGTCCCACCCATGACCAGGCTGGGGTGGACAAAGCTGACACACCCAATGCACAACCTCGCTCCTGCCCAATTCCCCTTCCATGAAATTCCCTGCTCCAGAGGGACACATCCCGCATGGAAAGAGCATGGAAAGAGCATCCATCCATAGAAAGAGCAGTCCATGGTCAGGGGTGGAGCATCCTGGGGCAAGGATGGACATTCCATGGGCTTCCAGTGTCCAGCTCCCTGGTGGCTTTGTCCCTCTGTGTCCTGCCAGGGTCATGTCCAGGTCTGTTTGTCCCACCCATGACCAAGCTTGGGGTGGACAAAGCTGACACACCCGAAGCACAACCTCACTTCTGCCCAATTCTCCTTCCATGAAATTCCCTGCTCCTGAGGGACACATCCCACATGGAAAGAGAAGCCCATGGTCTGGGGTGGAGCATCCCGGGACAGGGATGGACATTCCACGGACTTCCAGTGTCCAGCTCCCTGGTGGCTCTTTGTCCCTCTGTGTCCTGCCAGGGTCCATTTGTCCCACCCATGACCAAGCTTGGGACGGACAAAGCTGACACACCCAAAGCACAACCTCGCTCCTGCCCAATTCCCCTTCTTCCGTGAAATTCCCTGCTCCTGAGGGACACATCCCACATGGAAAGAGCAGTCCATGGTCTGGGGCAGAGCATCCCAGGGCAGGGATGGACATTCCATGGGCTTCCAGTGTCCAGCTCCCTGGTGGCTCTTTGTCCCTCTGTGTCCTGCCAGGGTCCATTTTGTCCCACCAATGACCAAACTCGGGTGGACAAAGCTGACACACCCAAAGCACAAGGTCGCTCCTACCCAATTCCCCTTCTCCTTCCATGAAAGCCCTGGAAGCTCCTGGGATGCCCCATCCCACCTCTGGCCCAGCAGGGACATCCAGGTGGAAGCAGGAGCAGATCCTGCCCGGTGTCCCTCCATCACAGCGGAGGAACATCCCCAGCCTGGAATGGGAAAAGGGATTCCCGATTTTTTTCCTTGGGATTTGGTGCCAGCCAGGCTTTGGGGTTGTCTCCAGTTGTGGGTGAGACTCACCAAAATTCCCACTTTTTTTTTTTTTGGGAAGGCTCCTCTGAGGTGTCCCATCTCCCTGGCTTCAAACCAAGCCGATCCTTCTCAGCCGTTTTTTTTTTTTTTTCCGAGCGGAGCAGGGTTTGGTTGGGAAATAATTCCTTCCCATCAATCCATCCCGTCCCAGCCATCCATCAGCTCCGTGCTTTTCCCCGTTCTCCCGCCCGGGGGGTCCTTCCCTGCCTGTCCATCCGTCATTCCGGTGTCTCCATCCATCACGGAGCTGTCACGGAGCCCCCCGGGCCGGGATCATCCATCAAAGCCTCGTTAACCCCGCCAAGGAGACGCTGGGGCTGCCCAGCCTGGCTGCCCAGGCTCAGACCCAAACTCAAGCTCAGACTGAAACCTAAACACAAACCCAAAATCAAACCCAAACCCAAAGTCAGACCCAAACCTAAACCCAAATGCAAACCCAGACCCAAACTCAAGCTCAGACCCAAACCCAAATGCAAGCTCAGACTCAAACCTAAACACAAACCCAAAATCAAACCCAAACCCAAAGTCAGACCCAAACCTAAACCCAAATGCAAACCCAGACCCAAACTCAAGCTCAGGCTCAAACCCAAATGCAAGCTCAGACTGAAACCTAAACACAAACCCAAACCCAAATCCAAAGTCAGACCCAAACCTAAACCCAAATGCAAACCCAGACCCAAACTCAAGCTCAGACCCAAACCCAAATGCAAGCTCAGACTTAAAGCTAAACACAAACCCAAAATCAAACCCAAACCCAAAGACAGACCCAAACCGAAAGTCAAACCTAAACCCAAATGCAAACCCAGACCCAAACTCAAGCTCAGACTCAAACCCAAACCCAAATGGAAACCCAAACTCAAACCCAGACCCAGATTCAAACCCAGACCCAAACTCAAGTTCAGACTCAAACCTAAACCCAAATGCAAACCCAGACTCAAACCCAGACCCAAACCCAAAGTCAGACCCAAACCTAAACCCAAATGCAAACCCAGACTCAAACCCAGACCCAAACTCAAGCTCAGACCTAAACCCAAAGTCAGACCCAATCCTAAACCCAAATGCAAACTCAAACCCAGACCCAAACTCAAGTTCAGACCCAAACCTAAGCCCAAACACCAGCTCACATTCAAGCCTAAACACAAACCCAAAATCAAACCTGAGCACAAAGTCAGACCCAAACCCCAATGCAGACTCAAACCCAAACCCTGGAAATGGAAACCCAAACTCAAACCCAGACCCAAATCCAAAGTCATATCCAAATGGAAACCCAAACTCAAGCCCAGACTCAAGCTCAGACTCAAACCTAAACCCAAATGCAAACTCAAACCCAGACCCAAACCTAAACCCAAATGTGAACCCAAATGAAAACCCAAACTCAAACCAGGACCCAAACTCAAACTGAGACCCAAACTCAAACCCAGACCCAAACCTGAACCCAAACCCAAACTCAAACTGAGACCCAAACCCAAACTCAAACCCAGACCCAGACTCAAACCCAGACCCAAACTCAAGCTCAGACCCAAACCCAAACCTAAACCCAAGCCCAAACTCAAACCCAGACCCAAACCTAAACCCAAACCCAAACCCAGACCCAAACCCAAACCGAAACCCAAACCCAAACCCAAACCCAGACCCAAACCTAAACCCAAACCCAAACCCAAACCCAAACCCAGACTCAAACCCAAACCCAAATGTGAACCCAAATGAAAACCCAAACTCAAACCCAGACCCAGACTCAAACCCAGACCCAAACTCAAACCCAGACCCAAACCTAAACCCAAACCTAAACCCAAACCCAAACCCAGACTCAAACCCAGACCAGCGCTGACCAGCTCCTCCTCTCCCCTTCCCCTGCAGTTGCTCCCAAGGGTCCGAAGATCACGATGACGCCGACCAGGGCGCGCGTGGGGGACACGGTGCGGATCCTGGTGCAGGGCTTCCAGGTCAGCAAACCCAAACCCAGACCGAAACCCAGGCCCAAACCCAACCCCAAACCCAGGCCCAAACCCAAACCCAGACTCAAACCCAAACCCAGACCGAAACCCAGGCCCAAACCCAAACCCAAATCCAGACCGAAACCCAGGCCCAAACCCAAACCCAAATCCAGACCGAAACCCAGGCCCAAACCCAAACCCAGACTCAAACCCAAACCCAGACCCAAACCCAGACTCAAACCCAAACCCAGACCGAAACCCAGACGGAAACCCAGGCCCAAACCCAAACCCAGACCCAAACCCAGGCCCAAACCCAGACTCAAACCCAAACCCAAACCCAGACTCAAACCGAAACCCAGACCCAAACCCAGACCCAAACTCAAGCTCAGACTCAAGCTCAGAATCAAAGCTAAACCCAAACCTAAACCCAAACCCAGACTGAAACCCAGATGCAAACCCAAAATCAGACCCAAACTCAGACCCAAACCCAGACCCAAACCCAGACTCAAACCCAAACCCAGACTCAAACCCAGACCGAAACCCAGGCCCAAACCCAAATTCACCCCAAACCCAAACTCACCCAAACCCAGACCCAAACTCGAGCTCAGACTCAAACTTAAGCTCAGAATCAAAGCTAAACCCAAACCTAAACCCAAACCCAGACTGAAACCCAGACACAAACCCAAAATCAGATCCAAACGCAGACCCAAACTCAAGCTCAGACTCAAACCTAAACCCAAACCCAGACCCTAACCCAGGCCCAAACCCAACCCCAAACCCAGGCCCAAACCGAGACCCAAACCCAAACCCGGACTCAAACCCAAACCAACCCCAAACCCAGACCCAAACCCAGACCCACACTCAAACCCAAACCCAACCCCAAACCCAGACCCAAACCCAGACCCAAACCCACACTCAAACCCACACTCAAACCCACACTCAAACCCAAACCCAACTCCAAACCCAGACCCAAACCCAAACCCAGACTCAAACCCAAACCCGGACTCAAACTCAAACCAAAACCCAAACCCAACCCAAACCCAAACCCAACTCCAAACCCAGACCCAAACCCAGACCCTGACTCAAACCCAAACCCAGACTCAAACCCAGACCCAGACCCAAACCCAAACCCAAACCCGGACTCAAACCTAATCCCAAACCCAGGCCCAAACCCAAACCCGGACTCAAACCCAAACCCAAACCCAAACCGAAACCCCGACTCAAACCCCAACCCCAACCCCAAACCCCAACCCCCAGGCCGGATCCAACGCCCTCACCCCCCGCTTTACCGCTCCCCTCTCCCCTCTGCCCCTCTCTCCCCGCCCCGCAGAACGAGGTCTTCCCCGAGCCTCTCTTCACCTGGACGCGGGTGGGCAGCCGGCTGCTGGACGGCAGCGCCGAGCACGACGGCAAGGAGCTGGTGCTGGAGCGGGTGCCGGCCGAGCTGAACGGCTCCATGTACCGCTGCACCGCCCAGAACCCGCTGGGCTCCACCGACACCCACACCCGCCTCATCGTCTTCGGTACCGCCGCTTTTAAATGGGAAAAATGGCTTTTTTTGGGGTTTTTTTTTAGGAAATCGTTTACTGTCGGACGTCTGTCCCGACACCCCTGGGTTTACCCTCCCCGCTTTTTTTGAGGAGGAGTTTCACTGGGAGAAAGAAAAAAGGGAAATAGGGGAAAAAAGGGGGGAAAAGGGGAAATGTGGGAAAATAGGGGAAAAGGGGAAAATGGGAAAATATGGGAAAATAGGGGCAAAAAGGGAAAATACAGGAAAATATGGGAAAATAGGGGAAAAAAAGGGAAAAAAGGGAAAATACGGGAAAAAGGGAAAATATGGGAAAAAAGGGAAAATATGGGAAAAAAGGGGAAAATGGGAAAATACGGGAAAAAAGGGAAAATACGGGAAAATACGGGAAAAAAGGGAAAAAGGGGAAATTACAGGAAAATATGGGAAAATACGGGAAAAAAGGGAAAAAAGGGAAAATATGGGAAAAAAGGGAAAATATGGGAAAAAAATGGGAAAAATGGGAAAAATGGGAAAATATGGGAAAAAAGGGAAAAAGGGAAAATACAGGAAAAAAGGGAAAATATGGGAAAATATGGGAAAAATGGGAAAATACAGGAAAATATGGGAAAAAAGGGAAAATACGGGAAAATACGTGCTCTGCCGGGCTCCTCACCACCACCCCCGCTAAAATTGTCTCTCTCTGTGCTCTTTGTTTCTCTCCCACCCCGTTAGAAAACCCGAATATTCCCAGGGGACCGGAAGATTCCAACGGTGAGCGGTGGCGCCGGGATTTCCGTGGGAAGGGCCTGGGCCCCAGACCCCTCTGGGCCGCCTCTCCTTCTCTGGCTCCAAGCCCTCGCCCATCTCTCCTGGCCTTTGTCCCAGGCTCTTGCCCGTCCTTCCCTGGCTCATCCCAAGCACCTTCTGATCTCTCCTTGCCCCATTCCAGGCTCTTTCCCGTCTCCTTGCCTCATCCCAAGCCTTTTCCCATCTCTCCCTGCCCCATTCCATGTCCTTTCTCGTCTCCTTGCCTCATTCCAAACCCTTGCCCATCTGTCCTTGCCTCATTCCAAACCCTTGCCCATCTCCTTGCCTCATCCCAAGCCCTTTCCCATCTCTCCTCACCTCATTCCAAGCCCTTTCCCATCTCTCCTTGCCTCATCCCAAAGCCTTTCCCATCTCCTCATCTCATCCCAAGCCCTCGCCCATCACTCCTTGCCCCATTCCAAGCCCTTTCCCATCTGTCCTTGCCTCATTCCAAACCCTTTCCCATCTCCTTCCCCCATTCCAAGCCCTTTCCCCTCTCCTCACCTCATTCCAAACCCTTTCCCATCTCTCCTTGCCCCATTCCATGTCCTTTCTCATCTCCTTGCCTCATTCCAAACCCTTGCCCATCTGTCCTTGCCTCATTCCAAACCCTTGCCCATCTCTCCTCACCTCATTCCAAGCCCTTTCCCATCTCTCCTTGCCTCATCCCAAAGCCTTTCCCATCTCCTCACCTCATCCCAAGCCCTCACTCATCACTCCTTGCCCCATTCCAAGCCCTTTCCCATCTGTCCTTGCCTCATTCCAAACCCTTTCCCATCTCCTTCCCCCATTCCAAGCCCTTTCCCCTCTCCTCACCTCATTCCAAGCCCTTTCCCATCTCTCCTTGCCCCATTCCATGTCCTTTCCCATCTCCTTGCCTCATTCCAAACCCTTGCCCATCTCCTTTCCCTGTCCCAAGACCTTTCCCATCTCTTGTCACCTCATCCCAAACCCTCATCCATCTCTCCTTGCCCCATCCCAAACCCTTTCCCACCTCCTTGCCCCATTCCAAGCCCTCTCCCACCTCTCCTTGCCCTATTCCATATCCTTTCCCATCTCCTTGCCCCAGTGCTGGGAACCCCAGTGTTGGGAACCCCAGCGTTGGGAACCCCAGCATCGGGAACCCCAGCATCGGGAACCCCAGTGCTGGGAACCCCAGCGTTGGGAACCCCAATATTGGGAACCCCGATGTCGGGAACCCCAGCGTTGGGAACCTCTATGCTGGGAACCCCAGCATCGGGAATCCCAGCATCAGGAACCCTGGGATCAGGAGCCCCAGCATCGGGAACCCCAGCATCGGGAACCCCAGTGCTGGGAACCCCAGCATCGGGAACCCCAGCGTCAGGAACCCCAGTGCTGGGAGCCCCAGCGTCGGGAACCTCCACATCGGGAACCCCAACATTGGGAACCCCAGTGTTGGGAACGCCAGTGTTGGCAACCCCAGCATTGGGAACCCCAACATTGGGAACCCCAGTGCTGGGAACCCCAACATTGGGAACCCCAGCGTCGGGAACCCCAGTATCAGGACGCGGCTCCCTCAGCCCCTGACCCCATTTTCCTCCTCTCCAGGTTCGCTTCCCGGCCACTGCGGCTTCAGACTGGTTTTGGCGCTCACCCTGACAGTGATCCTGGAGCTCACGTGAAGCTTCATCCACCGCCTTCCTCCTCCTCCTCTTCTTCCACCTCCACCCGGCTCCTTCCCGGCGTTCCCGCCTCCGGCCATCGGGTCTCCCGCTCTATTTTTTTTTTTTTTTTTCTATACTCTCGACAGTCTCGGTCTCTTCCCGTATCTCGGCTTCCTCAGACAATTGAATTAAAGGGAAAAAGGAAAAACCTCTTCTGGGAGAAGGTCGTAATTCATGTTTTACCCGTGGTGGGGTTCCCAGGTCCATCTCAAAATTCCCAGCACCGTCTTGGGGTTCCCAGCTCTGTCTCAGGGTTCCCAGATCCATCTTGGGGTTCCCAGATCCACCTCGGTGTTCTCAGGTCCATCTCAGTGTTCCCAGCTCCACCTCGGGGTTCCCATCTCCATCTCGGGGTTCCCAGCTCCATCTTGGGGTTCCCAGCTCCATTCCGGGGTTCCCAGGTCCATCTTCGGGTTCCCAGCTCTGTCTCGGGGTTCTCAGCTCCATCTCGGGGTTCCCAGATCCACCTCGGGGTTCCCAGCTCCACCTCGGGGTTCCCAGCTCCATCTCGGGGTTCCCAGCTCCATCTCAGGGTTCCCAGCTCCACCTCGGGGTTCCTAGCTCCATCTCGGGGTTCCCAGCTCCATCTCGGGGTTCCCATCTCCATCTCAGGGTTCCCAGCTCCATCTAGGGGTTCCCAGCTCCATCTTGGGGTTCCCAGCTCCGTCACAGGGTTCCCAGATCCATCTTGGGGTTCCTAGCTCCATCTCAGGGTTCCCAGCTCCACCTCGGGGTTCCTAGCTCCATCTCGGGGTTCCCATCTCCATCTCAGGGTTCCCAGCTCCATCTAGGGGTTCCCATCTCCATCTCAGGGTTCCCAGCTCCATCTAGGGGTTCCCAGCTCCATCTCGGGGTTCCCAGCTCCATCTCAGGGTTCCCAGCTCCATCTAGGGGTTCCTAGCTCCATCTCAGGGTTCCCAGCTCCACCTCGGGGTTCCCAGCTCCGTCTCAGGGTTCCCAGCTCCATCTCAGGGTTCTCAGCTCCATCTCAGGGTTCCCAGCTCCATCTCAGGGTTCCCAGCTCCATCTTGGGGTTCCCAGCTCCACCTCGGGGTTCCCAGCTTCATCTCAGGGTTCCCAGCTCCACCTCGGGGTTCCCAGCTCCATCTCAGGGTTCCCAGCTCCATCTCAGGGTTCTCAGCTCCATCTCGGGGTTCCCATCTCCATCTCAGGGTTCCCAGCTCCATCTCGGGGTTCTCAGCTCCACCTCGGGGTTCCCAGCTCCATCTCGGGGTTCCCAGGTCCATCTCAGGGTTCCCAGCTCCGTCTCAGGGTTTCCAGCTCCGTCTCAGGGTTTCCAGCTCCGTCTCAGGGTTCTCAGCTCCATCTCAGGGTTCCCAGCTCCATCTCGGGGTTTCCAGCCCCATCTCGGGGTTCCCAGCTCCATCTCAGGGTTCCCAGCTCCACCTCGGGGTTCCCAGCTCCGTCTCAGGGTTCCCAGCTCCATCTCAGGGTTCTCAGCTCCATCTCAGGGTTCCCAGCTCCATCTCGGGATTCCCATCTCCATCTCAGGGTTCCTAGCTCCATCTCGGGGTTCCCAGCTCCATCTCAGGGTTCCCAGCTCCACCTCGGGGTTCCCATCTCCATCTCAGGGTTCCCAGCTCCATCTCAGGGTTCCCAGCTCCATCTCGGGGTTCCCAGCTCCATCTTGGGGTTCCCAGCTCCACCTCGGGGTTCCCAGCTTCATCTCAGGGTTCCCAGCTCCACCTCGGGGTTCCCAGCTCCATCTCAGGGTTCTCAGCTCCATCTCGGGGTTCCCATCTCCATCTCGGGGTTCCCAGCTCCATCTCGGGGTTCTCAGCTCCATCTCTGGGTTCCCAGCTCCATCTCAGGGTTCCCAGCTCCACCTCGGGGTTCCCAGCTCCACCTCGGGGTTCCCAGCTCCATCTCAGAGTTCCCAGCTTCACCTCAGGGTTCCCAGCTCCATCTCAGGTTTCCCAGCCCCATCTTGGGGTTTCCAGCCCCATCTTGGGGTTTCCAGCACCGTCTTGGGGTTCCCAGCTCCGTCTCGGGGTTCCCAGATCCATCTTGGGGTTCCCAGATCCACCTCGGGGTTCTCAGGTCCATCTCAGAGTTCCCAGCTCCACCTCGGGGTTCCCAGCTCCATTCTGGGGTTCACAGGTCTCTCTTCGGGTTCCCAGTTCCGTCTCGGGGTTCTCAGCTCCATCTCGGGGTTCCCAGCTCCATCTTGGGGTTCCTAGCTCTGTCTTGGGGTTCCCAGCTCCATCTCAGGGTTCCCAGCTCCACCTCGGGGTTCCCAGGTCCATCTCAGGGTTCCCAGCTCCACTTCGGGGTTCCCAGATCCATCTTGGGGTTCCCAGCTCCACCTCGGGGTTCCCAGCTCCACCTCGGGGTTCCCAGGTCCATCTCAGGGTTCCCAGGTCCACCTCGGGGTTCCCAGATCCATCTTGGGGTTCCCAGCTCCACCTCAGGGTTCCCAGCTCCATCTCAGGGTTCCCAGCCCCATCTTGGGGTTTCCAGCACCGTCTTGGGGTTCCCAGCTCCGTCTCGGGGTTCCCAGCTCTGTCTCAAGGTTCCCAGGTCCATCCTGGGGTTCCCAGCACCATCTTGGGATTCCCAGCTCCATTCTGGGGTTCACAGGTCCCTCTTCGGGTTCCCAGTTCCGTCTCGGGGTTCTCAGCTCCATCTCAGGGTTCCCAGCTCCATCTAGGGGTTCCTAGCTCCATCTCGGGGTTCCCATCTCCATCTCAGGGTTCCCAGCTCCATCTCGGGGTTCCCAGCTCCATCTCAGGGTTCTCAGCTCCATCTCAGTGTTCCCAGCTCCATCTCAGGGTTCCCAGCTCCATCTCAAGGTTCTCAGCTCCATCTCAGGGTTCCCAGCTCCATCTCGGGGTTCTCAGCTCCATCTCGGGGTTCCCATCTCCATCTCAGGGTTCCCAGCTCCATCTAGGGGTTCCCAGCTCCATCTTGGGGTTCCCAGCTCCGTCTCAGGGTTCCCAGCTCCATCTTGGGGTTCCCAGCTCCATCTCGGGGTTCCCAGCTCCATCTTGGGGTTCCCAGCTCCATCTCAGGGTTCCCAGCTCCATCTCGGGGTTCCCAGCTCCATCTCAGGGTTCCCAGCTCCATCTCGGGGTTCCCAGGTCCATCTCAGGGTTCCCAGCTCCACCTCAGGGTTCCCAGCTCCATCTCAGGGTTCCCAGGTCCATCTCAGGGTTCCCAGCTCCGTCTCAGGGTTCCCAGCTCCATCTCGGGGTTCCCAGCTCCATCTCAGGGTTCCCACCTCTGTTTGGAGTACCCAGCTCCCCCTCGGGTTCTTTGGAAGGGGGAGCAGGGCGATTCAAGGACTCAAGGACCCCAATTTTCCCTGGAACAACCCAAGCGCAGCATTCCCCACCACCCCGAGACGCTCCGGGCCTCGTCTCCCCAGGCAGTGCCGGGAGCCCGGAAAGTCGTGGATCACTGGGTTGATCCGGCGGGATGCCGGCTCCTTCCCGGGCTGGCTGAGGAATGACAAGTGACAGGCGGCTCCCAACCCCAAATGTCAGCGCTCACACTTGAGCGGGCAGCGGGGTCCCCGTGGGCAGCCGTCCGTCCCCATGGAAACCGGACGGATCCGGCCATCCCCCCACATTCCCCCATCCCGGGATGCCGCCTGTCCCATGGCATTGCGGCTCCAAGCAAATTCCAGGTGGTTCCGCCCCCGTTCCTGGAGGTTTTCCAGGCTGGTTTTCCTGGTTGTGGAGCATCCAGGCTGCGGGCCGGCATCTCCTGGAGGGAAAGGTTGGGATGGGATCTCCTGGATCCTGTTGTTATGATGGAATAATTCGTGTTTTTCCTAATAAGGGGATATTGGTGAGAGGTGAGACGCGTTCTTTGTAAAAGCTGCGTTGTAGGTTGTGCTGGTTTGAAAGCAAAACCGGTGAGACTCGCAGTCAGAGATACAATTTATTGGAGAAGAGAGGAAAAAAAGAAATGGTGAAATAAAATAAATGGAACAATACAACCTGACAGCCTGTTGGTCAGGGTGTTGGAAGCAGTCCAAAAGTGAGTCCTCCTGGAGTGGCAGAGGTGGTTCTGTTGGAGTAGAGATGATCCTGAGAGAGAAGGGTCCAGTGATGCTGAGAAGGGCCCAGGGATGGTGAGAAGGGTCCAGGGATGGTGAGAAGGGTCCAGTGATGGTGAGAAGGGTCCAGGGATGGTGAGGAGGGTCCAGTGGTGGTGAGAAGGGTCCAGTGGTGTTGAGAAGGGTCCAGGGATGGTGAGAAGGGTCCAGGGATGGTGAGAAGGGTCCAGTGGTGGTGAGAAGGGGTCCACTCTTCCTCCAGGAATCGGGTGAAGCTGGATGCCTTCTCCTTCCCGTGGCTCAGTTTTTATCCAGGTGGGAATGGTTGGCTCCCCCTCACTGGGCGGAGCATCCCCCAATGGGATGATGGAAGGTGGAATGCACTGCTGTGCTGGTTGGAAAGCAAAACCAGCGAGACTCGCAGTCAGAGACACAATTTAATAGGAGAAGAGAGGAAAAGAAATGGTGAAATAAAATAAATGGAACAATACAACCTGACAGCCTGTTGGTCAGGGTGTTGGAAGCAGTCCAAAAGTGAGTCCTCCTGGAGTGGCAGAGGTGGTTCTGTTGGAGTAGAGATGATCCTGAGAGAGAAGGGTCCAGGGGTGGTGAGAAGGGTCCAGGGGTGGTGAGAAGGGCCCAGGGATGGTGAGAAGGGCCCAGGGATGGTGAGAAGGGCCCAGGGATGGTGAGAAGGGTCCGGTCTTCCTCCAGGAATCGGGTGAAGCTGGATGCCTTCTCCTTCCCGTGGCTCAGTTTTTATCCAGGTGGGAATGGTTGGCTCCCCCTCACTGGGCGGAGCATCCCCCAATGGGATGATGGAATGTGGAATGCACTGCTGTGCTGGTTGGAAAGCAAAACCAGTGAGACTCCCAGTCAGAGACACAATTTATTGGAGAAGAGAGGGAAAAAAATGTTGAAATAAAATAAATGGAACAATACAACCTGACAGCCTGTTGGTCAGGGTGTTGGAAGCAGTCCAGAAGTGAGTCCTCCTGGAGTGGCAGAGGTGGTTCTGTTGGAGTAGAGATGATCCTGAGAGAGAAGGGTCCAGGGATGGTGAGAAGGGTCCAGGGATGGTGAGAAGGGTCCAGGGATGGTGAGAAGGGTCCAGGGGTGGTGAGAAGGGTCCAGGGGTGGTGAGAAAGGGTCCAGGGATGGTGAGAAGGGTCCAGGGGTGGTGAGAAGGGTCCAGGGGTGGTGAGAAGGGTCCAGGGGTGGTGAGAAAAGTCCAGAGATGGTGAGAAGGGTCCAGTGGTGGTGAGAAGAGTCCAGGTAGTGATGAGAAGGGGTCCGGTGGTGGTCAGAAGGGGTCCGGTGGTGGTGAGAAGGGGTCCAGTGATGGTGAGAAGGGCCCAGTGATGATGAGAAGGGTCCAGTGGTGATGAGAAGGGTCCAGGGATGGTGAGAAGGGTCCAGGGATGGTGAGAAGGGCCCAGTGGTGGTGAGAAGGGCCCAGGGGTGGTGAGAAGGGCCCAGTGGTGGTGAGAAGGGCCCAGTGGTGGTGAAAAAGGGCCAGTGGTGGTGAGAAGGGTCCAGGGATGGTGAGAAGGGCCCAGGGATGGTGAGAAGGGTCCAGTGGTTGTGAGAATGGCCCAGTGATGGTGAGAAGGGTCATGGGATGGTGAGAAGGGTCCAGAGATGGTGAGAAGGGTCCAGGGATGGTGAGAAGGGTCCAGAGATGGTGAGAAGGGTCCAGTGATGATGAGAAGGGTCCAGTGGTGGTGAGAAGGGTTCAGTGATGGTGAGAAGGGTCCAGGGAAGGTGAGAAGGGTCCAGTGATGGTGAGAAGGGTTCAGTGATGGTGAGAAGGGTCCAGTGATGGTGAGAAGGGCCCAGGGAAGGTGAGAAGGGTCCAGTGATGGTGAGAAGGGTCCGGTGGTGGTGAGAAGGGTTCAGTGATGGTGAGAAGGGTCCGGTGGTGGTGAGAAGGGTTCAGTGATGGTGAGAAGGGTCCAGTGATGGTGAGAGGGGTCCAGGAGTGGTGAGAAGGGTCCAGTGGTAGTGAGAAGGACCCAGTGATGGTGAGAAGGGTCCAGTGATGGTGAGAAGGGTCCAGTGATGGTGAGAAGGGCCCAGGGATGGTGAGAAGGGTCCAGTGGTGGTGAGAAGGACCCAGTGATGGTGAGAAGGGTCCAGTGATGGTGAGAAGGGTCCAGGGGTGCTGAGAAGGGTCCAGTGATGGTGAGAAGGGTCCAGGGATGGTGAGAAGGGTCCAGGGGTGGTGAGAAGGGTCCAGGGGTGGTGAGAAAGGGTCCAGGGATGGTGAGAAGGGTCCAGGGGTGGTGAGAAGGGTCCAGGGGTGGTGAGAAGGGTCCAGGGGTGGTGAGAAAAGTCCAGAGATGGTGAGAAGGGTCCAGTGGTGGTGAGAAGAGTCCAGGTAGTGATGAGAAGGGGTCCGGTGGTGGTCAGAAGGGGTCCGGTGGTGGTGAGAAGGGGTCCAGTGATGGTGAGAAGGGCCCAGTGATGATGAGAAGGGTCCAGGGATGGTGAGAAGAGTCCAGGGGTGGTGAGAAGGGTCCAGGGATGGTGAGAAGGGTCCGGTCTTCCTCCAGGAATCGGGTGAAGCTGGATGCCTTCTCCTTCCCGTGGCTCAGTTTTTATCCAGGTGGGAATGGTTGGCTCCCCCTCACTGGGCGGAGCATCCCCCAATGGGATGATGGAATGTGGAATGCACTGCTGTGCTGGTTTGAGAGCAAAACCAGTGAGACTCGCAGTCAGAGACACAATTTAATAGGAGAAGAGAGGAAAAATAATGGTGAAATAAAATAAATGGAACAATACAACCTGACAGCCTGTTGGTCAGGGTGTTGGAAGCAGTCCAAAAGTGAGTCCTCCTGGAGTGGCAGAGGTGGTTCTGGTGGAGTAGAGATGATCCTGAGAGAGAAGGGTCCAGGGATGGTGAGAAGGGTCGAGGGATGGTGAGAAGGGTCCAGGGGTGGTGAGAAGGGTCCAGGGATGGTGAGAAGGGTCCAGTGGTGGTGAGAAGGGTTCCAGTCTTCCTCCAGGAATCGGGTGAAGCTGGATGCCTTCTCCTTCCCGTGGCTCAGTTTTTATCCAGGTGGGAATGGTTGGCTCCCCCTCACTGGGCGGAGCATCCCCCAATGGGATGATGGAATGTGGAATGCACTGCTGTGCTGGTTGGAAAGCAAAACCAGTGAGACTCCCAGTCAGAGACACAATTTATTGGAGAAGAGAGGAAAAGAAATGGTGAAATAAAATAAATGGAACAATACAACCTGACAGCCTGTTGGTCAGGGTGTTTGAAGCAGTCCAAAAGTGAGTCCTCCTGGAGTGGCAGAGGTGGTTCTGTTGGAGTAGAGATGATCCTGAGAGAGAAGGGTCCAGGGGTGGTGAGAAGGGTCCAGTGATGGTGAGAAGGGCCCAGTGATGGTGAGAACGGTCCAGGGATGAGGAGAAGGATCCAGGGATGGTGAGGAGGATCCAGGGATGGTGAGAAGGAGTCCAGGGATGGTGAGAAGGGCCCAGGGATGGTGGGAAGGGTCCAGTGGTGGTGAGAAGGGTCCAGTGATGGTGAGAAGGGTCATGGGATGGTGAGAAGGGTCCAGTGGTGGTGAGAAGGGTCATGGGATGGTGAGAAGGGTCCAGTGGTGGTGAGAAGGGTCATGGGATGGTGAGAAGGGTCCAGTGGTGGTGAGAAGGGTCATGGGATGGTGAGAAGGGCCCAGGGGTGGTGAGAAGGGTCCAGTGATGGTGAGAAGGGTCCAGTGATGGTGAGAAGGGCCCAGGGATGGTGAGAAGGGCCCAGGGATGGTGAGAAGGGCCCAGGGATGGTGAGAAGGAGTCCAGTGATGGTGAGAAGGGCCCAGGGATGGGGAGAAGGGTCCAGTGATGGTGAGAAGGGTCCAGTGATGGTGAGAAGGGCCCAGAGATGGTGAGAAGGGTCCAATGATGGTGAGAAGAGTCCAGAAATGGTGAGAAGGGCCCAGGGATGGTGGGAAGGGTCCAGTGGTGGTGAGAAAGGGCCAGTGGTGGTGAGAAGGGTCCAGGGATGGTGAGAAGGGCCCAGGGATGGTGAGAAGGGCCCAGTGATGGTGAGAAGGGTCCAGGGATGGTGAGAAGGGTCCAGGGGTGGTGAGAAGGGTCCAGGGATGCTGAGAATATTCCAGGGATGGTGAGAAGGGTCCAGGGATGGTGAGAAGGGTCCAGTGATGGTGAGAAGGGCCCAGGGATGGTGAGAAGGGCCCAGGGATGGTGAGAAGGGTCCAGGTAGTGATGAGAAGGGGTCCGGTGGTGGTGAGAAGGGGTCCGGTCTTCCTCCAGGAATCGGGTGAAGCTGGATGCCTTCTCCTTCCCGTGGCTCAGTTTTTATCCAGGTGGGAATGGTTGGCTCCCCCTCACTGGGTGGAGCATCCCCCAATGGGATGATGGAATGTGGAATGCACTGCTGTGCTGGTGTGAAAGCAAAACCAGTGAGACTCGCAGTCAGAGACACAATTTAATAGGAGAAGAGAGGAAAAATAATGGTGAAATAAAATAAATGGAACAATACAACCTGACACCCTGTTGGTCAGGGTGTTTGAAGCAGTCCAAAAGTGAGTCCTCCTGGAGTGGCAGAGGTGGTTCTGTTGGAGTAGAGATGATCCTGAGAGAGAAGGGTCCAGGGGTGGTGAGAAGGGTCCAGTGATGGTGAGAAGGGTCCAGGGATGGTGAGAACGGTCCAGGGATGAGGAGAAGGATCCAGGGATGGTGAGGAGGATCCAGGGATGGTGAGAAGGAGTCCAGGGATGGTGAGAAGGGCCCAGGGATGGTGGGAAGGGTCCAGTGGTGGTGAGAAGGGTCCAGTGATGGTGAGAAGGGTCATGGGATGGTGAGAAGGGTCCAGTGGTGGTGAGAAGGGTCCAGTGATGGTGAGAAGGGTCATGGGATGGTGAGAAGGGTCCAGTGGTGGTGAGAAGGGTCATGGGATGGTGAGAAGGGCCCAGGGGTGGTGAGAAGGGTCCAGTGATGGTGAGAAGGGTCCAGTGATGGTGAGAAGGGCCCAGGGATGGTGAGAAGGGCCCAGGGATGGTGAGAAGGGCCCAGGGATGGTGAGAAGGAGTCCAGTGATGGTGAGAAGGGCCCAGGGATGGGGAGAAGGGTCCAGTGATGGTGAGAAGGGTCCAGTGATGGTGAGAAGGGCCCAGGGATGGTGAGAAGGGCCCAGAGATGGTGAGAAGGGTCCAATGATGGTGAGAAGAGTCCAGAAATGGTGAGAAGGGCCCAGGGATGGTGGGAAGGGTCCAGTGGTGGTGAGAAAGGGCCAGTGGTGGTGAGAAGGGTCCAGGGATGGTGAGAAGGGCCCAGGGATGGTGAGAAGGGCCCAGTGATGGTGAGAAGGGTCCAGGGATGGTGAGAAGGGTCCAGGGGTGGTGAGAAGGGTCCAGGGATGCTGAGAATATTCCAGGGATGGTGAGAAGGGTCCAGGGATGGTGAGAAGGGTCCAGGGATGGTGAGAAGGGTCCGGTGGTGGTGAGAAGGGTCCAGGGATGGTGAGAAGGGCCCAGGGATGGTGAGAAGGGTCCAGGTAGTGATGAGAAGGGGTCCGGTGGTGGTGAGAAGGGGTCCGGTCTTCCTCCAGGAATCGGGTGAAGCTGGATGCCTTCTCCTTCCCGTGGCTCAGTTTTTATCCAGGTGGGAATGGTTGGCTCCCCCTCACTGGGTGGAGCATCCCCCAATGGGATGATGGAATGTGGAATGCACTGCTGTGCTGGTGTGAAAGCAAAACCAGTGAGACTCGCAGTCAGAGACACAATTTAATAGGAGAAGAGAGGAAAAATAATGGTGAAATAAAATAAATGGAACAATACAACCTGACACCCTGTTGGTCAGGGTGTTTGAAGCAGTCCAAAAGTGAGTCCTCCTGGAGTGGCAGAGGTGGTTCTGTTGGAGTAGAGATGATCCTGAGAGAGAAGGGTCCAGGGGTGGTGAGAAGGGTCCAGTGATGGTGAGAAGGGTCCAGGGATGGTGAGAACGGTCCAGGGATGAGGAGAAGGATCCAGGGATGGTGAGGAGGATCCAGGGATGGTGAGAAGGAGTCCAGGGATGGTGAGAAGGGCCCAGGGATGGTGGGAAGGGTCCAGTGGTGGTGAGAAGGGTCCAGTGATGGTGAGAAGGGTCATGGGATGGTGAGAAGGGTCCAGTGGTGGTGAGAAGGGTCCAGTGATGGTGAGAAGGGTCATGGGATGGTGAGAAGGGTCCAGTGGTGGTGAGAAGGGTCATGGGATGGTGAGAAGGGCCCAGGGGTGGTGAGAAGGGTCCAGTGATGGTGAGAAGGGTCCAGTGATGGTGAGAAGGGCCCAGGGATGGTGAGAAGGGCCCAGGGATGGTGAGAAGGGCCCAGGGATGGTGAGAAGGAGTCCAGTGATGGTGAGAAGGGCCCAGGGATGGGGAGAAGGGTCCAGTGATGGTGAGAAGGGTCCAGTGATGGTGAGAAGGGCCCAGGGATGGTGAGAAGGGCCCAGAGATGGTGAGAAGGGTCCAATGATGGTGAGAAGAGTCCAGAAATGGTGAGAAGGGCCCAGGGATGGTGGGAAGGGTCCAGTGGTGGTGAGAAAGGGCCAGTGGTGGTGAGAAGGGTCCAGGGATGGTGAGAAGGGCCCAGGGATGGTGAGAAGGGCCCAGTGATGGTGAGAAGGGTCCAGGGATGGTGAGAAGGGTCCAGGGGTGGTGAGAAGGGTCCAGGGATGCTGAGAATATTCCAGGGATGGTGAGAAGGGTCCAGGGATGGTGAGAAGGGTCCAGGGATGGTGAGAAGGGTCCGGTGGTGGTGAGAAGGGTCCAGGGATGGTGAGAAGGGCCCAGGGATGGTGAGAAGGGTCCAGGGGTGGTGAGAAGGGTCCAGTGATGGTGAGAAGGGTCCAGGGGTGGTGAGAAGGGCCCAGGGGTGGTGAGAAGGGCCCAGGGGTGGTGAGAAGGGTCCAGGGATGGTGAGAAGGGTCCAGGTAGTGATGAGAAGGGTCCAGGGATGGTGAGAAGGGCCCAGGGGTGGTGAGAAGGGTCCAGTGCTGGTGAGAAGGGCCCAGTGATGGTGAGAAGGGTCCAGGGATGGTGAGAAGGGTCCAGGGGTGGTGAGAACGGTCCAGGGATGGTGAGAAGGGCCCAGGGATGGTGAGAAGGGTCCAGTGATGATGAGAAGGGTCCAGGTAGTGATGAGAAGGGGTCCGGTGGTGGTGAGAAGGGGTCCACTCTTCCTCCAGGAATCGGGTGAAGCTGGATGCCTTCTCCTTCCCGTGGCTCAGTTTTTATCCAGGTGGGAATGGTTGGCTCCCCCTCACTGGGCGGAGCATCCCCCAATGGGATGATGGAATGCGGAATGCACTGCTGTGCTGGTTGGAAAGCAAAACCGGTGAGACTCCCAGTCAGAGACACAATTTAATAGGAGAAGAGAGGAAAAAAAATGTTAAAATAAAATAAATGGAACAATACAAGCTGACAGCCTGTTGGTCAGGGTGTTTGAAGCAGTCCAAAAGTGAGTCCTCCTGGAGGGGCAGAGGTGGTTCTGTTGGAGTAGAGATGATCCTGAGAGAGAAGGGTCCAGGGGTGGTGAGAAGGGTCCAGGGGTGGTGAGAAGGGCCCAGGGATGGTGAGAAGGGCCCAGGGATGGTGAGAAGGGCCCAGGGATGGTGAGAAGGGTCCAGTGGTGGTGAGAAGGGTCCAGTGATGGTGAGAAGGCTCCAGGGATGGTGAGAAGGGTCCAGGGGTGGTGAGAAGGGTCCAGTGATGGTGAGAAGGGCCAAGTGATGGTGAGAAGGGTCCAGTGATGTTGAGAAGGGTCCAGTGATGGCGAGAAGGGTCCAGTGGTGGTGAGAAGGAGTCCAGGGATGGTGAGAAGGGTCCAGGGGTGGTGAGAAGGGCCCAGGGGTGGTGAGAAGGGCCCAGGGATGGTGAGAAGGGTCCAGTGATGGTGAGAAGGGTCCAGTCTTCCTCCAGGAATCCAGAGGAACCAGATGAGATGTTCTTGTCAAAGCAGTGATTCCATCTGGTAGCTCTTGTCTCCTCTGGGAGTCCACTGGATAAAAGCTGCCCGTGAGGTCTCAAACCCTGGATTATATCCAGGTGGGAATGCTTGGCTCCTCCCCCTGGGCGGAGCATCTCCCAATGGGATGATCTCACTCTATGAGTGTTGGAGAGGAGGAAGCAGGAGGACCCTGCAGAGATGGTTTATCAGTGAAAGATTCTAAGAGGATGAAACCAAAAGAGATGGAATTGAAAGCAAAATTTGAACTGTAAGGTGCTGGGCAGGAAGAGAGTGATTAAACCAGCTGAAAGACTGGGCTGGGTGATTCAGTGACACCTCTGCCAAGACAAAAGGATGAGTAAGGGGTTGGACCTTCTCAGGTATCAGGGAAAAGGTGTTTTTTTTCAGGTTTTTGGTATGTAGATTAGTATGGTAATATAGCAGTCCCTACAGGCTGTATGTAAATGCTGTAGGTTTTGTATCTTGAGGTGATTGGCTGATGCTCATTAGAATATTCACGATAGAAAGGGTTAAAATGGAATGTAACAGGTAAATCGCTCTCTGGCTCCCCGGGATCCCTGTCCCTTTAGACCTTTGGACTCTTCCCCGGTTAGGCTGCCTCCCCACCACCAATAAACCACGTGTCCCAAAGAACATCCTGGTCTTCAGATCATCTCTCTCATCGGACACCACCAGCGCGTTTCCAATATATGAGTCCTGCAGTGGGTCCTTGATGGCCCACTGTGCTGGTTTGAAAGCAAAACCAGTGAGACTCCCAGTCAGAGATACAATTTAATAGGAGAAGAGAGGGAAAAAAGGGTAAAATAAAATAAATGGAACAAGACAACCTGACACCCTGTTGGTCAGGGTGTTTGAAGCAGTCCGGAAATCCTCCTGGAGCGGCAGATGTGGTTCTGCTGGAGCAGAGATGATCCTGAGAGAGAAGGGCCCAGGGATGATGAGAAGGGTCCAGTCTTCCTCCAGGAATCCAGATGAGATGTTCTTGTCAAAGCAGTGATCCCTGTAGAAACGTCTGGTAGCTCTTGTCTCCTCTGAGAGTTCAGTGGATAGAAGCTGCCCCTGAGGTCTCAAACCCTGGATTATATCCCGGTGGGAATGCTTGGCTCCTCCCCCTGGGCGGAGCATCTCACAATGGGATGATTTCATCCTATGAGTCATGCAGTGGGTCCTTGATGGCCCATTAACCAGAGATAAACAGGGATAAGGCATTGTTGGGCTCGTTATCAGAAGATAAGGAGAACACTGCCCCACCTTGGCTCCAACGGCTCATGGGGATAGAACACATCCCTTGGGCACAATTTTACATTGTAACCTAGGACACCCATTAACCAGAGATAACTCCCGGAGGAAGTTATCTATGAGTCACGTGGCATCGTTAAGCTCGTTAACAGGAGATCAGGAAAACACCGCCCCACCTTGGCTCCAAGGGCTCATGGGGATGGAATACAGACCTTGGGCACAATTTTACATTGGAACCCAGGACATAGGCATACTAAGAATAAAAAAGTTCATAAATCTCAGAGGCGCTGCGGGCTCAGGCGGGCGCTGGGCTGGCAGTTTCGCAAGAGGCTTCCCCTCACCACCAGAGACCAAATCAGCGAATTAAAACACCAACGAAAGGTGGAGACCCACGTGTTGCCATGCTTGTGCCTGCATGTTTTGGTTTTGGGGAATTCTATTCCCAAGCACAGTCTTGATGCACAAAGGTCATGTTCTGTAAACTACCGAAGCTCCCACATCTGTTCCCAGAGGAGAAGCTTCAGTGATAGTCTCTAAAAAACGACCAGTGGTTCCCAAGGGTCCCACCTCTGGGGTGGGCACATCTGTGAATGTACAAAAAGAGTCAGAAAAATAAAGGAGGGGTCTCTTGCTTGCAAGAGCTCCACGCAGCCTCTTTGATGCACTCCCTGCCTCGTTCCTGAGTGTCCTCTCCAGTTGTAGGCCTCCCCTCACCACCAGAGACCAAATCAGCAAATTAAAATACCAATGAAAGGTGGAGACCCACGTGTTGCCATGCTGGTGCCTGCATGTTTTGGTTTTTGGGAATTCTATTCCCAAGCACGGTCTTGATGCACAAAGTCATGTTCTGTAAACTACCGAAGCTCCCACTTCTGTTCCCAGAGGAGAAGCTTCAGTGATAGTCTCTAAAAAACGACCAGTGGTTCCCAAGGGTCCCACCTCTGGGGTGGGCACATCTGTGAAGGTACAAAAAGAGTCAGAAAAATAAAGGAGGGGTGTCTTGCTTGCAAGAGCTCCACGCAGCCTCGTTGATGCACTCCCTGCCTCGTTCCTCAGTGTCCTCGAGTTGTAGGCCTCGCCTCATCACCAGAGACCAAATCAGCAAATTAAAACACCAATGAAAGGTGGAGACCCACGGAAGCAAGGAGCGAACAACATCTGAGGAGGGCTGATAGTCCAGAAGAACACATCCCGCCTGGAACATTAGGAGTGCTCAGGACACACCCTGCACCACCCAGGAAATCCATTCAAGCCCCACCTCCTGATTCTATCAGCAGCGCCATCGGGAAACAGAGACGCTGTGATGGGTTATGGAAAACAAAAAAAAATGCGTATTCTCTTTTCATCTCCTGAAGGCACTGCTCTGCTTTACTCTGGGAGGAATAGGGTGGGTTGATCTAGCTGGTGCTGGGGTCCACAGCCGGGACCCAGGAGGCTTCGAGCCATGTGGGGCTGGACAAGGCTCCAGTGGCCCTGCCTTGGAGAAGATCAGAAGAATTGCACAACATCCTCTGCCAGAAGCCTTAAGATAAGAACAACCCTTCAGTTACGGCGACCCAAAAAGAGGACCACAATCCCCCAGGAGATTTTACGTAGATCTGTTGCAAACTATTGGCTTTGTACCCCTTTCCCCTCCTACCTCAGTTTCCCATAAAAACCCCTGGGTTTTCTCTGGTCTTCAGGGTATCCGTCCCTGGCTCCCTTCACTTGGGACTTTCTAATAAATTTACCTTTTGCTGAATTGCCAAACGGACCCTCAATCTCTCGCTCCCTGAGCCGGCTAAGAGAGAAGAAAGATGTGCTGGTTTGAAAGCAAAACCAGTGAGACTCCCAGTCAGAGACACAATTTAATAGAAGAAGAGAGGAAAAAAAGGTGAAATAAATGGAATGATACAACCTGACACCCTGTTGGTCAGGGTGTTTGAAGCAGTCCGGAAATCCTCCTGGAGCGGCAGATGTGGTTCCGCTGGAGCAGAGATGATCCTGAGAGAGAAGGGTCCAGGGGTGGTGAGAAGGGTCCAGGGGTGGTGAGAAAAGTCCAGGGATGGTGAGAAAAGTCCAGGGATGGTGAGAAAAGTCCAGGGATGGTGAGAAGGGTCCAGGGATGGTGAGAAGCGTCCAGTCTTCCTCCAGGAATCCAGAGGAGATGTTCTTGTCAAAGCAGTGATTCCTGTAGAAACGTCTGGTAGCTCTTGTCTCCTCTGAGAGTTCAGTGGATAGAAGCTGCTCGTGAGGTCTCAAACCCTGGATTCTATCCAGGTGGGAATGCTTGGCTCCTCCCCCTGGGTGGAGCATCTCACAATGGGATGATCTCATTCCATGAGTCATGCAGTGGGTCCTTGATGGCCCATTAAACAGAGATAAACAGAGATAAGGCATTGTTGGGCTCGTTATCAGAAGATAAGGAGAACACTGCCCCACCTTGGCAGAGCATCTCACAATGGGATGATTTCATCCTATCAGTCATGCAAATGGGTCCTTGATGGCCCATTAACCAGAGATAAACAGAGATAAGGCATTGTTGGGCTCGTTATCAGAAGATAAGGAAAACACGGCCCCACCTTGGCTCCAAGGGCTCATGGGGATAGAATACAGACCTTGGGCAAAATTTTACATTGGAACCCAGGACAACATCTCACAAGGGCAGAAGCTGACAATCGCTGAGCTGAGAAATCACAGGAGCTGAGAATCACTGCTCTGCCCCTCTGCTGAGATCTTCTCTACCAGCTGAGGAGTCACTTCGACCCCCCCAGGGAGAGAGTAGAAAGAGAGAGAGTAGAGAGTAGAAAACCAATCGATTGTAACAGATCTACATAAGATCCTGAGGGGACTTGTGGGTCCTCAGACAGGTCGCCGTGACTAGAAAGTTTGTCTTTTGTCTTAGGGGCTCTGAGTGAATGTGCTGGTTTGAAAGCAAAACCAGTGAGACTCGCAGTCAGAGACACAATTTCATAGAAGAAGAGAGGAAAAAAAAAGGTGAAATAAATGGAATGATACAACCTGACACCCTGTTGGTCAGGGTGTTTGAAGCAGTCCGGAAATCCTCCTGGAGAGGCAGATGTGGTTCCGCTGGAGCAGAGATGATCCTGAGAGAGAAGGGTCCGGTGATGGTGAGAAGGGTCCAGTCTTCCTGAGTTCTTTTGTCCCTCTGTGTCTCCGCTGATGAAATTTTCAAAGCAGGGTCCAGTTTCTGAATGGATTTCCTGGGTAGGTTCTGGAAGGTTCCTGAGCACCTCCTAACGCCCCAGATAAAGACATCATCTCAGGGCCATCAGTCCTTATCAGGTGTGGAGCATCCTCATTGTCCAGGTTGTTCTCCACCTTCCATTGGAATTGTAATTTTCTTTGTCCAGGTTGTTCTCCACCTTCCATTGGAATTGTAATCCGGGTTGTTCTCCACCTTCCATTGGAATTGTAGTTTCTTTGTCCCCTTTGTCCAGGTTGTTCTCCACCTTCCATTGGAATTGTAATCCAGGTTGCTCTCCACCTTCCACTGGAATTGCAATTTCTTTGTCCTCTTCCTCCAGGTTGTTCTCCACCTTCCACTGGAATTGTAATTTCTTTGTCCAGACTGTTCTCCACCTTCCATTGGAATTGTAATCCGGGTTTTTCTCCATCTTCCATTGGAATTGTAGTTTCTTTGTCCCCTTTGTCCAGGTTGTTCTCCACCTTCCATTGGAATTGTAATTTTCTTTGTCCTCTTCTCCACCTTCCATTGGAATTGTAATTTCTTTGTCCTCTTCCTCCAGGTTGTTCTCCACCTTCCATTGGAATTGTAATCCAGATTTTTCTCCATCTTCCATTGGAATTGTAATTTCTTTGTCCAGGTTGTTCTCCACCTTCCACTGGAATTGCAATTTTCTTCCTCCAGGTTGTTCTCCACTTTCCATTGGAATTGTAATCCAGGTTGCTCTCCACCTTCCATTGGAATTGTAATCCAGGTTTTTCTCCATCTTCCATTGGAATTGTAATTTCTCTGGCCTCTTCCTCCAGGTTGTTCTCCACCTTCCATTGTAATTGTAATTTTCTTTGTCCAGGTTGTTCTCCACCTTCCATTGGAATTGTAATTTTCTTTGTCCAGGTTGTTCTCCACCTTCCATTGGAATTGTAATCCAGGTTGCTCTCCACCTTCCACTGGAATTGCAATTTTCTTTGTCCAGGTTGTTCCCCACCTACCACTGGAATTGTAATTTCTTTGTCCTCTTCTGGGGAGGCTTTTTGGCTTTTCTTAAAAGGGGCTACACTTTAGATTCTGATTTACGACAACCACAGCGTTACAAAAATACAAATTATCGTTCGCTGCAATAACAACAGTATAAAAAAAACATGAATTACCGTTCACTGCAATCCCAAGGGCCTTTCCCCTCCAGGAACTCCTAATCCTGCAGGATTATCCGCCTGGCACCGCGCCTTCCCAAAGCCCCGCGAGAGCGCTGAGCGTCGTTATCACCGCCACGATTAATTATTATTATTATTATTAAGCAACACCATGATTTTTTTTATTATTATTATTAAGCACCACCACAATTTTTAATTATTATTATTATTATTATTGTACACCACCACGATTTTTATTTTTATTTTTATTTTTATTTTTATTTTTTTATTATTTTTTTATTTTTATTTTTATTTTTAAGCACCACCACGATTTTTATTATTATTATTATTAAGCATCACCATGATTTATTATTATTATTATTATTAAGCACCACCACAATTTATTATTATTATTATTATTATTATTATTATACACCACCAAGATTTTTATTTTTATTTTTATTTTTATTTTTATTTTTATTTTTATTTTTATTTTTATTTTTATTTTTATTTTTAAGCACCACCACGACTTATTATTATTATTATTATTATTATTATTATTATTATTATTAAACACCACCAAAATTTTTTATTATTATTATCATTAAGCATCACCATGATTTTTTTTATTATTATTATTATTATTATTATTATTATTATTATTATTATTATTATTATTGTTGTTGTTCTTATTATTAAGCACCACCACGATTTTTTATTATTATTATTAAGCACCACCACGATTTATTTTGTTTTTTTATTATTATTATTATTATTATTTAGCACCACCATGATTTATTATTACTATTACTATTGCTATTACTATTATTATTACTATTATTATTATTATTAGTATTATTATTAAGCAGATCCCAGCCCTTTTTCCCTGGCTCCTCTGCCAACCTCGCTGCTTTCCCAGCCCTCGGGAGGAGCCAGGATGGAGCCAGGGCAGCTCCTTCCTGTGGAAAAATCCCAGAATTTTTGTCCTATGGATTTGGGAGCGATGGGGATCGGGGCCGGCTGAGACCTGTGGGAGGACGAGCAGGGAAGGAATTTTTTTTTTTTTTTTTGGATTTTTTTCAGAGGGAGAATCGGGAATTTTTTTCCAGGAATTCCCCCTGCCTCAGTTTCCCGGGAAGCTCCTTCTGGCCTTCCCCATGGATGGGAGCCGCTCCAGAGGCTCCTGGATAATTAAACAGCCTGGATTAATCAGCCAAAAACGAGCGTTTCCAGCCGGCCCCAACGGAAGCTCCATTTAAATGCAAATGAGGCGGGGTTAGCCCAGAACCGAGGAAATGAGGAGCATTCCCGGATCCCTGGAAACCTGGAAACCAAAAGGAGGAATTCCTGGGGGCCACCACCACCACCGAGGAGCAATTCCTGGGGGACACCACCACCACCACCACCAGCGGATCCATCACCTCGGGAGCGCTGGGATGTCCCTGGGACAGGAGCGTCGGGATCGGTGGGGCTTCAAATCCCAAATCCACCTCAAATTTGGAATCCTTTGGGAAAAAAACCCTGGGAAATTCCCTTTTATCCCGGGGATTCTGGCCTGGGTGGATCAGCCAAAGGCCGGGACCTTCCCAGCTCCTCCGGCACAGACCGATGGGTGAGGGGATTTGGGAGTTTCTCCTCATTTTGGGGAATTTTTGCCTGCTTTCCTGAATTCCTGCAGAACGAGGGTCACAAAGGGATTCCAAGCCCTCCATCCCACATTCCCAGCACAGGGATCCATCCAGAGCCTGGGATAAGAACGCCAGGCTCGATGGGCCTTCAAATCCCAAATCCACCTCAAATTTGGGATGCGCTGGGAAAAAACTCCTGGAAAAATCCTTTTTCCCAGGGATTCTGGGTGATGGGATTTGGGAGTTTCTCCTCATTTTGGGGAATTTTTGCCTGCTTTCCCAAATTCCTGCCAAACTGAGGGACACAAAGGGATTCCAACTCCTCCATCCCACATTCCCAGCAGAGGGATCCATCCAGAGCCAGGGATAAGAACACCAGGCTCAATGGGCCTTCAATCCAAAATCCTCCTCGATTTGGGATCCTTTGGAAAAAAAACCCAGGAAAATCCTTTTTCCCAGGGATTCTGGGTGAGGGGATTTGGGAGTTTCTCCTCATTTTCGGGCCGAGCTGCCGCCTGCTTTCCCAAATTCCTGCCAAACCAAAGGACACAAAGGGATTCCAACCCCTCCATCCCACAATCCCAGCAGAGGGATCCATCCAGAGCCTGGGATAAGAACGCCGGGCTCGTTGGGCCTTTAATCCCAAAACTTCCTTCATTTGGGATCCTTTGGGAAAAAAACCAGGAAAATCCTTTTTTTCCCGGGATTCTGGCCTGGATGGATCAGCCAAAGGCCGGGACCTTCCCAGCTCCGGCACAGACCGATGGGTGAGGGGATTTGGGAGTTTCTCCTCATTTTGGGGAATTTTTGCCTGCTTTCCCAAATTCCTGCAGAACGAGGGTCACAAAGGGATTCCATCCCCTCCATCCCACAATCCCAGCAGAGGGATCCATCCAGATCCTGGGATAAGAACACCAGGCTCAATGGGCCTTCAAATCCCAAATCCACCTCAAATTTGGGATGCGCTGGGAAAAAACTCCTGGGAAAATCCTTTTTCCCTGGGATTCTGGGTGAGGGGATTTGGGAATTTCTCCTCATTTTGGGGCCAAGCTGCCGCCTGCTTTCCCAAATTCCTGCCAAACCAAATGACACAAAGGGATTCCATCCCCTCCATCCCACAATCCCAGCAGAGGGATCCATCCAGATCCTGGGATAAGAACACCAGGCTCGCTGGGCCTTCAAATCCCAAATCCACCTCAAATTCCAGATGCTCTGGGGAAAAAAAAAAAAAAAAAAAAAATTGGGAAAATCCTTTTTTCCCTGGGATTCTGGGTGAGGGGATTTGGGAGTTTCTCCTCATTTTGGGGCTGAGCTGCCGCCTGCTTTCCCAAATTCCTGCCAAACCAAGGAACACGAAGGGATTCCATCTCCCCACATCCCACAATCCCAGCAGAGGGATCCATCCAGAGCCTGGGAGAGGAGCACCAGGATCAATGGTCCTTCAAATCCAAAATCCACCTCGATTTGGGATCCTTTGGAAAAAAAACCCGGGAAAATCCTTTTTCCCAGGGAGTCTGGGTGATGGGATTTGGGAGTTTCTCCTCATTTTGGGGCCGAGCTGCCGCCTGCTTTCCCAAATTCCTGCCAAACCGAGGGACACAAAGGGATTCCATCCCTTCCATCCCACAATCCCAGAAGAGGGATCCATCCAGAGCCTGGGATAAGAACGCCAGGCTCAATGGGCCTTCAATCCAAAATCCTCCTTGATTTGGGATCCTTTGGAAAAAAAACCCAGGAAAATCCTTTTTTTCCCAGGATTCTGGGTGAGGGGATTTGGGAGTTTCTCCTCATTTTGGGGCCGAGCTGCCGCCTGCTTTCCCAAATTCCTGCGAAACCAAAGGACACAAAGGGATTCCATCCCCTCCATCCCACAATCCCAGCAGAGGGATCCATCCAGATCCTGGGATAAGAACGCCGGGCTCGTTGGGCCTTTAATCCCAAAACCTCCTTCATTTGGGATCCTTTGGAAAAAAAACCCAGGAAAATCCTTTTTTTCCCGGGATTCTGGCCTGGATGGATCAGCCAAAGGCCGGGACCTTCCCAGCTCCGGCACAGACCGATGGGTGAGGGGATTTGGGAGTTTCTCCTCATTTTGGGGAATTTTTGCCTGCTTTCCCAAATTCCTGCAGAACGAGGGTCACAAAGGGATTCCAACCCCTCCATCCCACAATCCCAGCAGAGGGATCCATCCTGAAGCTGGGAGAGGAGCACCGGGCTCGATGGGCCTTCAATCCCAAATCCTCCTTGATTTGGGATGCTTTGGGAAAAAAACCCAGGAAAATCCTTTTTTTCCCGGGATTCTGGCCTGGGTGGATCAGCCAAAGGCCGGGACCTTCCCAGCTCCGGCACAGACCGATGGGTGAGGGGATTTGGGAGTTTCTCCTCATTTTGGGGCCGAGCTGCCGCCTGCTTTCCCGAATTCCTGCAGAATGAGGGTCACAAAGGGATTCCAACTCTTCCATCCCACAATCCCAGCAGAGGGATCCATCCACAGCCTGGGATAAGAACGCCAGGCTCGATGGGCCTTCAAATCCCAAATCCACCTCAAATTCCAGATGCTCTGAAAAAAAAAAAAAAAAAAAATTGGGGAAATCCTTTTTCCCAGGGATTCTGGGTGAGGGGATTTGGGAGTTTCTCCTCATTTTGGGGCCGAGCTGCCGCCTGCTTTCCCAAATTCCTGCGAAACCAAAGGACACAAAGGGATTCCATCCCCTCCATCCCACAATCCCAGCAGAGGGATCCATCCAGATCCTGGGATAAGAACGCCGGGCTCGTTGGGCCTTTAATCCCAAAACCTCCTTGATTTGGGATCCTTTGGGAAAAAAACCAAGGAAAATCCTTTTTTTCCCGGGATTCTGGCCTGGGTGGATCAGCCAAAGGCCGGGACCTTCCCAGCTCCGGCACAGACCGATGGGTGAGGGGATTTGGGAGTTTCTCCTCATTTTGGGGAATTTTTGCCTGCTTTCCCAAATTCCTGCAGAACGAGGGTCACAAAGGGATTCCAACCCCTCCATCCCACAATCCCAGCAGAGGGATCCATCCAGAGCCTGCGATAAGAACGCCAGGCTCGATGGGCCTTCAATCCAAAATCCTCCTTGATTTGGGATGCTTTGGGAAAAAAAACCCAGGAAAATCCTTTTTCCCAGGGATTCTGGGTGAGGGGATTTGGGAGTTTCTCCTCATTTTGGGGAATTTTTGCCTGCTTTCCTGAATTCCTGCCAAACTGAGGGACACAAAGGGATTCCAACTCCTCCATCCCACAATCCCAGCAGAGGGATACATCCAGCAGCTGGGAGAGGAGCACTGGGCTCGTTGGGCCTTCAATCCAAAGTCCTCCTCGATTTGGGATCCTTTGGAAAAAAAAACCCAGGAAAATTATTTTTCCCAGGGATTCTGGGTGAGGGGATTTGGGAGTTTCTCCTCATTTTGGGGCAGAGCTGCCGCCTGCTTTCCCAAATTCCTGCCAAACCAAAGGACACGAAGGGATTCCATCCCCCCACATCCCACAGTCCCAGCAGAGGGATCCATCCAGAGCCTGGGATAAGAACACCAGGCTCGATGGGCCTTTAATCCCAAATCCTCCTCGATTTGGGATCCTTTGGAAAAAAAACCCAGGAAAATCCTTTTTCCCAGAGATTCTGGGTGAGGGGATTTGGGAGTTTCTCCTCATTTTGGGGCATTTTTGCCTGTTTTCCCAAATTCCTCCCAAACCAAGGAACACAAATGGATTCCATCCCCCCGCATCCCACAATCCCAGCAGAGGGATACATCCAGCAGCTGGGAGAGGAGCACTGGGCTCGGTGGGCCTTCAATCCAAAATTCTCCTCGATTTGGGATCCTTTGGAAAAAAAACCCAGGAAAATTATTTTTCCCTGGGATTCTGGGTGAGGGGATTTGGGAGTTTCTCCTCATTTTGGGGCATTTTTGCCTGTTTTCCCAAATTCCTGCCAAACCAAGGAACACAAATGGATTCCATCCCCCCGCATCCCACAATCCCAGCAGAGGGATACATCCAGCAGCTGGGAGAGGAGCACTGGGCTCGGTGGGCCTTCAATCCAAAATTCTCCTCGATTTGGGATCCTTTGGAAAAAAAACCCAGGAAAATTATTTTTCCCTGGGATTCTGGGTGAGGGGATTTGGGAGTTTCTCCTCATTTTGGGGCATTTTTGCCTGTTTTCCCAAATTCCTGCCAAACCAAGGAACACAAAGGGATTCCATCCCCCCCATCCCACAATCCCAGCAGAGGGATCCGTCCCCGTCTCCTCCCGCATTCCCGATCCGCGGTGAATAATGCAGGAGGAGGCTGGAGGGGAGAGGAGCCGGCTCAGGTTGTTCCATTATGGATGAGAGCTGACAGATCCACGCTCCTCGACGGCCTGCCGAGGAGATCCGATTACCTCGGGAAGGGAAGGAAAAAATAAAACAAAACAAAAAAAAAAAAACCTACAAAAAAAACCAAACCTGCACAAAAAAAATTGAAAAAAAACACCAAAAAACCCACAACCATGCACAAAAAACACACACGGAAAAAAGAAAAAAACCACAAAAAAACCCCAAAACACAAAAAAACCACAAAAAAAAACCCCACAAAAAAACGCCACAACCATGCACAAAACACACACACACAGAAAAAAAAAACCACAAAAAACCCCAAAATATCACAAAAACCCCCAAAACACAAAAAAAAACACACAAAAAAAAACCCCACAAAAAACCCCCACAACCATGCACAAAACACACAAACACACAAAAAACTACAAAAACCCCCCAAAACACAAAAAAACCCAAAAAATCCCCCCCAAAATGCACCACAAAAAAACCCCAAAACAGCCCAAGAAAACCCCCAAAAACACAAAAACCCGAAAACCACAAAAAAACCACCCCAAAAAACCCACCAAACAACCATGCACAAAAAACACACACACAAAAAAACCCACAAAAAAACCCACAACCATGCACAAAACACACACACATAAAAAAACCCACAGAAAAACACAAAATACCACAAGAAAACCCCCAAACACAAAAAAACCCAAAAAATCCCCCCAAAAAAGCACCACAAAAAAACCCCAAAAACAAACAAAAAAAACCAAAACACCACAAAAAAACCCAAAACACAAAAAAACCACCAAAAAAACCCACAAAAAAAACCCCAAAACACCACAAGAAAACCCCCAAAACCACAAAAACTCCAAAACCACAAAAAAACCCACCCCAAAAAACCCCACCAAACAACCATGCACAAAACCACACACACACAAAAAAAACCACAAAAAAAACCAAAACACCACAAGAAAACCCCCCAAACACAAAAACCCCAAAACCACAAAAAAACCCCACCCCAAATAAACCCACAAAAAAACCCAGAAAAAAACCACAAAAAACCCCCAAAAATCCACCCAAAAAACCACCACAAAAAACCAAACACCACAAAAAACCCCAAAACACAAAACACAAAAAAACCCCACAAAAACCACCACACAAAAAACCACAAAAAACCCCCAAAAACACCACAAGAAAACCCCCAAAACACAAAAAAACCCCAAAAAATCCCCCCCAAAAAGCACCACAAAAACCCCCCAAAAACAAACAAAAAAAAACCACCACAAAAAAACCCCCAAACACCACAAAAAATCCCAAAACACAAAAAAAACACAAAAAACCCCCACAACCATGCACAAAACACACACACACAAAAAAAACACAAAAAAACCACAAAAAAACCCCCAAAACACAACCCCCCCCAAAAAATCCCCCAAAAAAAGCACCACAAAAAAACCCCAAAAACAAACAAACAAAAAAAAACCACAAAAAAACCCCAAAACACAAAAAAACCTAAAAAAATCCCCCCCAAAAAAGCACCACAAAAAACCCCCAAAACCAACCAAACAAAAAACACCACAAAAAAACCCAAAACACAAAAAAACCACAAAAAAACCATCACAAAAAACCCCCAAAAACACCACAAGAAAACCCCCCAAACCACAAAAACTCCAAAACCACAAAAAAAACACCCCCAAAAACCCCACCACACACCCATGCACAAAACACACACACACACACAAAAAAACCACAAAAAAACCCAAAACACCACAAAAAAACCCAAAAAACCCACAAAAAAATCCAAAAAAAACACCACAACCCCCCCCCAAAACACCACAAGAAAACCCCCAAAACCACAAAAACCCCAAAACCACAAAAAAACACCCCACAAAAAAAAAAAAACCCAAAAAAACCCCACAAAAAAACCCCCACAAAAAAACCCCAAAAAATCCCCCAAAAAACCACCACAAAAAACCAAACACCACAAAAAACCCCAAAACACAAAAACCCGCAAAACAACACAAAAAAAGCACAAAAAAACCACAAAAAACCCCCACAACCATGCACAAAAAACACACACACAAAAAAAAACCACAAAAAAACCCAAAACACCACAAAAAACCCAAAACACAAAAAAAACCCACAAAAAAACCCACAAAAAACCCCCACAACCATGCACAAAACACACACACGCAAAAAAAAAAAAACCACAAAAAAGCAAAACACCACAAGAAAACCCCCAAAACACAAAAAAACCCCAAAAAATCCCCCCAAAAAAGCACCACAAAAAAACCCCAAAAACCACAAAAAACCACCACAAAAAAACCCAAAACACCACAAGAAACCCAAAACACAAAAAAAACCACAAAAAACCACCACAAAAAAACCCCAAAAACACCACAAGAAAACCCCCAAAACCACAAAAAAAACACCCCCAAAAAATCCACCAAACACCATGCACAAAACACACACACACAAAAAAAACCCACAAAAAACCCCCAAAATACCACAAAAAATCCCAAAACACAAAAAACCCCACAAAAAACCCCACAACCATGCACAAAACACACACACAAAAAAAAAACAACCCACAAAAAACCCAAAATACCACAAGAAAACCCCCAAAACACAAAAAAAACCCCAAAAAATCCCCCCCAAAAAAGCACCACAAAAAAAACCCCAAAAACAAACAAAAAGACCACCACAAAAAAACCCCAAACACAAAAAAACCCCCAAAACACAAAAAACCACAAAAAAACCACCACAAAAACACCCAAAACACCACAAAAAACCCCAAAACAGAAAAAAACCACAAAAAAACCACCACAAAACCCCCCCAAAAACGCCACAAGAAAACCCCTAAAAACACAAAAACCGCAAAACCACAAAAAAAACACCCCCAAAAAAACCCACCAAACAACCATGCACAAAAAAACCCCAAAAACACCACAAAAAAAACCTCAAAACACAAACCCCCCCCCAAAAAAAATCCCCCCCAAAAGCACCACAAAAAAACCCCAAACAAAGAAAAAAAAAACACAAAAAAAACCAAAACACCACAAAAAACCCCCCAAAACACAAAAAAACCACCACAAAAAAAAACCCAAATACCACAAAAAACCCCAAAACACAAAAAAACCACAAAAAAAACCACCACAAAAAAACCCAAAACACAAAAAAAAACCACCACAAAAAAACCCCCAAAAACACCAAAAAACCCCAAGAAAACCCAAAAAATCCCCCAAAAAACCCACCACAAAAAACCCCACAAAACCCCCCTAAAAACCTACACAAAAAGACAAAAAAACCCCAAACAAACACACCCCCCCAAAAAAACCCAAAACAAACCAAAAAAAAAAAAAAAAAAAAAAAAAAAAAGGAAAGTAGGAGCTGCCACCCAACCCCCTTTTTCTTTCCTCGCTTCTCCCCCCACCCCTCCCGGGTGTTCCCTGGAGCCGGGGTTGGATCCCCTCAGATCCCCTCGGATCCCCTCAGATCCCGCTCCCCCGGCTCCCTCCTCTCCTGCCCGAGTTTTTTCTTTTTTTTTCTTTTTTTTTTTTTTTTTTTTTTTGTTTTTCTTTTTGTTTTTGTGTTGGTTTTTTTTTTTTTTTGTTTGGTTTGGTTTGGTTTGGTTTTTTGGGGGGTTTTTTTGGTTTTTTTTTGTTGGGGTTTTTTTTGTTTGTTTTTTGGGTTTTTTTGTTTTTTTGGTTTGGTTTGGTTTGGTTTTTTTGTTTTGGGGGGTTTTTTTGGTGGTTTTTTTTTTGTTTTTGGTTTTTTGTTTGTTTTGTTTGGGGTTTTTTGTTTGTTTGTTTGTTTTGTTTGTTTTGGTTTTTTGGGGTTTTTTTGTCATCCTTGGATGACGAGAATTCCCCGAAATCTTTGGAATTGGCCCGGGGGGCAGCACCTTTCCGGGAGGGCGGGAGAACGCAGCCTCGGTTTCCCTGAGGTGACACCCATCTTTTACCGTCTTTTCCCATCTTTTCCCGTCTTTTCCCATCTTTTCCCACCTTTTCCCATCATTTCCCACCTTTTCCCATAATTTCCCATCTTTTCCCACCTTTTCCCATCATTTCCCATCTTTTCCCATCTTTTCCCATCTTCTCCCATAATTTCCCATATTTACCCATAATTTCCCATAAATTCCCATCTTTTCCCATAATTTCCCATCTTCTCCCATCATTTCCCATCTTCTCCCAAAATTTCCCATCTTTTCCCACCTTTTCCCATCTTCTCCCATCATTTCCCACCTTCTCCCATCTTTTCCCATTTTTCCCCATCCTCTCCCATCTTTTCCCATCTTCTCCCATAATTTCCCATAATTTCCCATATTTTCCCATAATTCCCCATCATTTCCCACCTTTTCCCATCATTTCCCATCATTTCCCATCATTTCCCATCATTTCCCATCTTTTCCCATCTTCTCCCATCTTTTCCCATCCTTTCCCATCTTTTCCCATCATTTCCCATCTTTTCCCACCTTTTCCCATCATTTCCCATCTTCTCCCATAATTCCCCATCATTTCCCATCTTCTCCCATGTTTTCCCATAATTTCCCATCTTTTCCCATCTTTTCCCATCTTCTCCCATAATTTCCAATTTTTTCCCATCTTCTCCCATATTTTCCCATCATTTCCCATCTTTTCCCATCTTTTCCCACCTTTTCCCATCTTCTCCCATCATTTCCCACCTTTTCCCATCTTTTCCCATTTTTCCCCATCCTCTCCCATCTTTTTCCATCTTCTCCCATAATTTCCCATAATTTCCCATAATTTCCCATCTTTTCCCATCTTTTCCCATCATTTCCCATCTTCTCCCAAAATTTCCCATCTTTTCCCACCTTTTCCCATCTTCTCCCATCATTTTCCCACCATTTCCCATCTTTTCCCACCATTTCCCATCTTTTCCCATCATTTCCTATAATTTCCCATCATTCCCCGTCTTTTCCCATATTTTCCCATCATTTCCCATAAATTCCCATAATTTCCCATATTTTCCCATCATTTCCCATAAATTCCCATAATTTCCCATCTTTTCCCATCTTCTCCCATAATTTCCCATAATTTCCCATCTTTTCCCATCTTCTCCCATAATTTCCAATTTTTTTCCCATCTTCTCCCATATTTTCCCATCTTTTCCCATCATTCCCCATCATTCCCCATCTTTTCCCATCCCCACAATTCCCCCTCTCCTGCCTGAGCTCCCGCCTGGATTTCCCTCCCCAGCTCCCGGATTTTCCCCCTTTTCCCGACGCCCCCCCAGCTCCTTTCCCCCCAAAACCTCCGGGGCCCTTCCCCAGCAGCCAAGGGCAGCCCGCCGAATTAATTAATCGTTAATTAATTAATCGTTCATTAATTAAATCGCCGGATCAGCCGCTGAGTTCGTCACCCCAGCAGCTGCTCGGCGTCAGCGCCGAGGGATCAGGAGCCTTGGCTGGGCAAAAAAAAACTTTTTAAATTTTTTTTTTTTAATTTTTTTTCTCCTTTTTTTTGTTTTTTGTGACTTTTTTTTAAAGCACCTCGGGAGGAGGAGCGGCTCCTCGGGGATTTATTTTTTTCTTTGTGTTTTTTTTTTCTTTTTTTTTTTTCCCCTTTTTTTTTCTGTGTGGGTTTTTTTTTTTTTTTTTGCTTGTGTTTTTTTTCTTTGTTTTTTTTTCCTTGTTTTTTTTCTTTTTTTTTTTGTTTTTTTTTCTTTTTTTTTTTCTTTGTGGTTTTTTTTTTGCTTGTGTTTTTTTTTGCTTGTGTTTTTTTTTCTTTGTTTTTTTTTCCTTGTTTTTTTTTCTTTTTTTTCTTGTTTTTTTTCTTTTTTTTGTTTTTTTTTCTCTTTTTTTTCTTTGTGTTTTTTTTTTTGCTTGTGTTTTTTTTCTTTGTTTTTTTTCTTGTTTTTTTTCTTTGGTTTTTTTGGGGTTTTTTTCTCTTTTTTTTCTCTTTTTTTTTTCTTTGTTTTTTTTTTTTTTTTGCTTGTGTTTTTTTTTTCTTTTTTTTTTCTTTGTGGTTTTTTTTTTTTGCTTGTGTTTTTTTTCTTTGTTTTTTTCCTTGTTTTTTTTTCTTTGTGTTTTTTTGCCTTTTTTTTCTTTTTTTCTTGTTTTATTTTCTTTGTGGTTTTTTTTTCTTGTGTTTTTTTCTTTTTTTTTCTTGTGGTTTTTTTTTTTTGTTTTTTTTCTTCTTAGTTTTGTTTTGTTGGGGCTTTTTTGTTTGGGTTTTTTTTCCTTGTTTGTTTGTGGTTTTTTGTTTGTTTGTTTTTTTCTTGTTCATTTGTGGTTCTTTTGTGGGGTTTTTTTTTTGTTTCGATTTGGGTTTTTTTGTTTGGTTTTTTGTTGGTTTGGTTTGGTTTGGATTTTTTGTTTCTGTTTCTTGTTTTGTCTTGTTGGGGCATTTTTTTTGGTTTGTTTGTTTTTAGTTTTGTGAGGGTTTTTTGGTTTTGTTTTGTGGTTTTATTGTTTGTTTGTTTGTTTTTAGTTTTTTGTTTTGTTGGGTTTTTTGGGTTTTTTTGTTTGTTTGGGTTTTTTTGGGTTTTTTGGGGGGATTTCTTTGGTTTTTTTGTGTTTTGTTTTGTTGGGTTTTTTTTTTTGTTCGGTTGGCTTTTTTTGTTTTGTGGGTTTTTTTGTTTGTTTGTTTTGTTTTGTTTCGGTTTTTTTTTTTTGTGGGGGTTCTTCACCATTATTATTATTTTTTTAAATTTATTTTTATTTTTCCCCCTGCTTTTAAATTCATTTCTATTTTTCCCCCTGCTCTTAAATTCATTTTTATTTTTCCCCCTGCTCTTAAATTAATTTTATTTTTCCCCCTGCTTTTAAATTCATTTTTATTTTCCCCTGCTTTTAAATTCATTTTTATTTTTCCCCCTGCTTTTAAATTTAGTTTTATTTTTCCCCCTGCTTTTAAACTCATTTTATTTTTCCCCCTGCTTTTAAATTTATTTTTTTCCCCCTGCTTTTAAATTTAGTTTTATTTTTCCCCCTGCTTTTAAATTCATTTTCATTTTTCCCCCTGCTTTTAAACTCATTTTATTTTTCCCCCTGCTTTTAAATTCATTTTTTCCCCCCTGCTTTTAAATTCATTTTCATTTTTCCCCCTGCTTTTAAACTCATTTTATTTTTCCCCCTGCTTTTAAATTCATTTTTATTTTCCCCCCTGCTTTTAAATTCATTTTTATTTTCCCCCCTGCTTTTAAATTTATTTTTTCCCCCCGGCTTTTAAATATTTTTCCCCTGCTTTTAAATTCATTTTCATTTTTCCCCTGCTTTTAAATTTAGGTTTTTTTCCCCCCTGCTTTTAATTTCATTTTTATTTTTCCCCCTGCTTTTAAATTTATTTTTCCCCCCTGCTTTTAAATTCATTTTTATTTTTCCCCCTGCTTTTAAATTTATTTTCCCCCTGCTTTTAAATTCATTTTTTCCCCCCTGCTTTTAAATTCATTTTTATTTTTCCCCCTGCTTTTAAATTTATTTTCCCCCTGCTTTTAAATTCATTTTTTCCCCCTGCTTTTAAATTCATTTTTATTTTCCCCTCTGCTTTTAAATTTATTTTCCCCCTGCTTATAAATTCATTTTTTCCCCCTGCTTTTAAATTCATTTTTATTTTCCCCTCTGCTTTTAAACTCATTTTATTTTTCCCCCTGCTTTTAAATTCATTTTTATTTTTCCCCCTGCTTTTAAATTCATTTTCATTTTCTCCCCGCTTTTAAATTCATTTTCATTTTTCCCCCTGCTTTTAAATTTATTTTCATTTTCCCCCTGCTTTTAAATTTTTTTTTTTCTCCCTGCTTATAAATATTTTTCCCCCTGCTTTTAAATTTATTTTCATTTTTCCCCCTGCTTTTAAATTCATTTTCATTTTTCCCCCTGCTTTTAAATTCATTTTCATTTTCCCCCCTGCTTTTAAATTTATTTTTTTCCCCCTGCTTTTAAATATTTTTCCCCCTGCTTTTAAATTTATTTTTCCCCCCTGCTTTTAAATTCATGTTTATTTTTCCCCTTGCTTTTAAATTTATTTTCCCCCCTGCTTTTAAACTCATTTTATTTTTCCCCTCTGCTTTTAAATTCATTTCTATTTATCCCCCTGCTTTTAAACTCATTTTCATTTTCCCCCCTGCTTTTAAATTCATTTTCATTTTCCCCCCTGCTTTTAAATTCATTTTCATTTTTCCCCCCGCTTTTAAATGCATTTTCATTTTCCCCCCCTGCTTTTAAATTTATTTTCCCCCTGCTTTTAAACTCATTTTATTTTTCCCCCTGCTTTTAAATTCATTTTTATTTTTCCCCCTGCTTTTAAATTTATTTTCATTTTCTCCCCTGCTTTTAAATTCATTTTTATTTTTCCCCCTGCTTTTAAATTCATTTTTATTTTCCCCCTGCTTTTAAATTTTTTTTTTCCCCCTGCTTTTCAACTCATTTTATTTTTCCCCCTGCTTTTAAATTCATGTTTATTTTTCCCCCCTGCTTTTAAATTTTTTTTTTTTTCTCCCTGCTTTTAAATATTTTTCCCCCTGCTTTTAAATTTATTTTTTTCCCCTGCTTTTAAATTTATTTTTATTTGTCCCCTTACTTTTAAATTCATTTTTATTTTTCCCCCTGCTTTTAAATTCATTTTTATTTTCCCCCTGCTTTTAAATTCATTTTTATTTTTCCCCCTGCTTTTAAATTTGTTTTCCCCCCTGCTTTTAAATTCATTTCTATTTTTCCCCCCTGCTTTTAAATTCATTTTTATTTTTCCCCCTGCTTTTAAATTTATTTTTATAAATAAATAAATCCTCTCTCCCTCCCTCCCTCCCTCCCTCCCCAGGCCACCAGAACCTTTCCCCCAGAGCCCAACCCATCCCAAACACCTCCAGCTCCTTCCTGCCCAGCTCCAAAGTCACCTTGTCCCCAAACCCGCCCGGCCTCTCTCCCGGCAAATCATTAATCCGGCCTCTCCTCGGCATTCCCACCTGGAAAAATACCAAAAAAACAACAAAAACAACCCAAAAAAAAATAAAAAAATGCCCCAGCGGGTTCCTCCGGCCTGGCACTCGGAGATGCCGCTGCCCGGGAAGCTGCTGCTGTCGGCGGCCGCGCTGCTGCTCCTCTCCTTGGCCTTCAGGTTTTTCCGGAACCGCTCTCCTCCTCCTCCTCCTCCTTCTCCTGAGGGGAAAATCCAGCCGGGAAAGCAGCGGGAAAACCGGGATGGAGGTGTGAGGAAGAGGAGGAAGGAGGGAGGGGAGGAGGAATTGGGGAATGGCCTCGGGAGGCGGCGAGGAGAGAGGGGTTTTCCCAGGAGGGAGGAGGAGGAGGAGGAAGAGGAGGAAGGAGGAGAGGAGGTGGGTTTGGAGCTGGGGGTGATTCCCGGGATGGGGAGGGAGTTGGGAATGGGAATGGGAACAGCGGGCGAAGCAGGGGCTGAGCTGGGGAGTGATCCCGGGAGTGGGACGGGGAAAGAGCTGGGAAAAGAGCCGGGAAGGAAGCCGGGAAAAGAGCTGGGAAGGGAGCCGGGAAGGGAGCCAGGAAAAGAGCCGGGAAGGGAGCCGGGAAAAGGGCCGGGAAGGGAGCTGGGAAGGGAGCTGGGAAGGGAGCCGGGAAGGGAGCTGGGAAAAGAGCTGGGAAGGGAGCTGGGAAAAGAGCTGGGAAGGGAGCCGGGAAAGAAGCCGGGAAAAGAGCTGGGAAGGGAGCTGGGAAAAGAGCTGGGAAAAGAGCCGGGAAAAGAGCTGGGAAAAGAGCTGGGAAGGGAGCTGGGAAGGGAGCTGGGAAGGGAGCTGGGAAGGGAGCTGGGAAAAGAGCCGGGAAAAGAGCCGGGAAAAGAGCCAGGAAGGGAGCTGGGAAAAGAGCCGGGAAGGGAGCCGGGAAAAGAGCCGGGAAGGAAGCCGGGAAGGGAGCTGGGAAAAGAGCTGGGAAGGGAGCTGGGAAGGGAGCCGGGAAGGGATACAGAAACAGGGAAACTGGGAAGCAAATCGGGAAGCAGGCTGGGGATCAAGCCGGGAAGCAACCCAGGAAGTGAGTCGGGAAGGAAATTGGTAACGGAGCTGGGAAACGAGCGGGGAAGTGAGCGGGGAAGCCAGCCGGGAATCCAGCTGGGAAACAAGCTGGGGGATAGACTGGGAATTGAGGCAGGAATTGAGCTGGGAAGCGAGCAGGGAAGTGAAGCGGGAAGCGAGGTGGGAAGTGAGCAGGGAATTCCACTGGGAAGTGAGCTGGGAAGAAAGGCAGGAGTCGGGCTGGGAAGTGAGCCGGGAATTCCACTGGGAAGCGAGCTGAGCTCTCACGACCCCGGGGCCGTGGCCGGAGCCCGGAGCAGCCCCACCGGGATGGATCCCCGCTCCCCAAGCTCCCCCAGGATCGGCGATTCCCGGACGGAGACGGATGGACGTTCCCGGAGCGCGGAGCAGGATCCATCCGGAGCCGGGAGGAGCGGGAAGGGCAGCACGGGGAAGCTCTGGACCCTCAGCGTCACCTCCAAGCTGGGGCTGCTGCTGAGGGCCGGCCAGGCCGGCTCGGACACCTCCTACTGCTTCTCCTCGGTGGCCAAGATCCAGGTGGAGGAGAACTTGATCCCGGAGCGCCGGAGCAGGGATGGGGAGAGCTCGCCCGGGCCGGGACTGAGGGGCAAAGTCTACGACTACTTCGTGCAGTCCATCTCCGAGTCGGTGTCCAGGAGGAGGTCCCTGCCCTTCGTCCCCGCGGGAATGTCCCAGCGCCGCGGGGAGCGGGGCCGGGAGGAGCCGCAGAGCCCCGGAAACACCCGGGGGGTGAACGCGGTTTTGGGAATTCCCGATCACAACCCGGCTCTGGGAATTCCCGATCACAACCCGGCTTTGGGAATTCCTGATCACAACCCGGCTTTGGGAATTCCTGATCACAATCCGGCTTTGGGAATTCCTGATCACAACCTGGCTTTGGGAACTCCTGATCCCAACACCTTCACAGCTCCCAGCGCAGCTTCGGGAACTCCTGATCCCAACCCAGCTTTGGGAATTCCTGATCCCAACCCAGCTTTGGGAATTCCTGACCCCAACCCAGCTTTGGGAACTCCTGATCCCAACACCTCCACGGCTCCCAACCCAGCTTTGGGAATTCCTGATCCCAACACCTCCACAGCACCCAACCCAGCTTCGGGAACTCCTGATCCCAACACCTCCACAGCTCCGCGTGAGGACACCCCCAGGACCTCCCCCCCGCCGCCCAGCCAGGCTCCTCCCGCCTCTCCATCCCCATCCCAGGCTCCGACGCCCGGCCCGGTGCACCTGGGGAACTGCGGCGAGCTTCTGCGCTGGGCCAAGGCGCGGCGGCTGCGGGCGCCGCAGGAGGCGGCGCTGCGGGTGATGAGCCAGCACCTGCTGCAGGTCCTGCGCTCCCCGGCCCTCTACGGCCGCCTCAACGCCGCCGAGCGCGACCTCCTCCCCGCCCTGCGGAGCCGCGGCCGGCCGCGCCTGGTGGTGGCCGACATCCCCCCATCCGAGCCCGGCGGCCGCCCTGGCCGACTCTGCTACTACGACGAGGACGGGGATTGCTGGCGCCAGCTGTGCCAGCTGCCGGCCGAGGTGTCGGGGCGTGGCTGCGCCCTCTGCCCCATGTTCAACTACCTCTTCCTGGCGCCCGGCTGGGAGGGCGAGGGCCGGGCGCGCAGCCCCTCGCGCCGCCTGCTCTGCTACGACCCGCTGGCCGGCGGCTGGAGCCACCTCTGCCCCTTGCGCCAGGCCCGGCCCCGCTGCCGGCTGGTGGCCCTGGACGGCCACCTCTACGCCATCGGCGGCGAGTGCTTGGCCACCGTCGAGCGCTACGACCCCCGGCGTGACCGCTGGGCCTTCGCCGCCGCGCTGCCCGGCGACGCCTTCGCCGTGGCCCACGCCGCCGCCGCCTGCGGCGGGGAGATCTACGTGGCCGGCGGCACCCTGCGCCCGCTGCTGCTGCGCTACGACCCTCGCCGGGACACCTGGGCCACCAGCCCGGCTCTGGGCCACCAGGACGGCACAGCTGAGTTGGTTGGTGCCCACGGTTTTCTCTACCGGTTCCAGCTGCGGCGCGGCGGTGCTGGCGGCGGTGCCGAGGTGACCGTGTGGCGGTGCAGCGCCAGCGCCGGGCTGTGGTACCGGTGCGACGGCCGCCCGCTGCCCCCCGAGCCGGCCGGGCTGGGTTGTGCTGCCCTGGGGGGCTTGGTTCACTGCCTGGGCCGTGGGTTCCACCTCCGCTTCCTGGCCGATCCCGAGTCGCCGCGCTTCGGGGCCAAGGAGCTGCGGCCCTTCCCGGAGCCCCACGGGAACCTCCTGCCCGCCGTCCTGGTGCTGCCCGAGGAGGGCGCGGAGGCGGCGCGGCGCTGAGGGGGACACCGGGAGAGGCGGCAGATGGAGAAGCCAGCCTGAGATGGGCAAGCCAAGTGTTCCACGGATCCGGCCTGGAGGAAAGGGTCCAAACCCTTGGATTTGGACTTTTCCCACTGCCTGGGATGGAGGAAGGGATCAAACTCTTGAATTTGGACTTTTCCCACTCCTCGGGGTGGAGGAAAGGATTAAACCCTTGGATATGGACTTTTCCCACTGCCTGGGATGGAGGAAGGGATCAAACCCTTGGATTTGGACTTTTCCCATTCCCCAGGGTGGAGGAAGAGCTCAAACCCTTGGATTTGGACTTTTCCCACTGCCTGGGATGGAGGAAGGGATCAAACCCTTGGATGCGAACTATTCCTACTCCCCAGGGTGGAGGAAGGGATCAAACCCTTGGATTTGGCCTCTTCCCACTGCCCAGGGTGGAAGAAGGGCTCCAACCTTTGGATTTGGCCATTTCCCACTCCTTGGAATGGAGGAAGGGATAAACCCCTTGGATTTGGACTTTTCCCACTGTCTGGGATGAAGAAAGGGATCAAACCCCTGGATTTGGACTTTTCCCACTCCCCAGGGTGGAGGAAGCGGTCAAACCCCTGGATTTGGCCTCTTCCCATTCCCCAGGGTGGAGGAAGGGATCAAACCCTTGGATTTGGCCTTTTCCCACTCCCTGGGATGAAGAAAGGGATCAAATCCTTGGACTTTTCCCACTCCCCAGGGTGGAGGAAGGGCTCCAACCCTTGGTTTTGGACTTTTCTCACTGCCTGGGATGAAGAAAGGGATCAAACCCTTGGATTTGGCCTTTTCCCACTCCTCAGGGTGGAGGAAGGGATCAAACCCCTGGATTTGGCCTCTTCCCACTCCTTTGGATGGAGGAAGGGATCAAACCCTTGGTTTTGGACTTTTCCCACTCCTTGGGATGGAGGAAGGGCTCAAACCCTTGGATTTGGCCTCTTCCCACTCCTCAGAGTGGAGGAAGGGATCAAACCCTTGGATTTGGCCTTTCCTCACTGTCTGGGATGAAGAAAGGGATCAAATCCTTGGACTTTTCCCACTCCCCAGGGTGGAGGAAACGATCAAACCCCTGGATTTGGCCCTTTCCCACTGCTCGAGGTGGAGAAAGGGATCAAACCCTTGGATTTGGCCTCTTCCCACTCCCCAGGGTGGAGGAAGGGCCCCAACCCTTGGATTTGGCCTCTTCCCACTCCCCAGGGTGGAGGAAGTGGTCAAACCCCTGGATTTGGACTTTTCCCACTGCCCAGGGTGGAGGAAGGGCTCCAACCCTTGGATTTGGCCTCTTTCCACTCCTTTGGATGGAGGAAGGGCTCCAACCCTTGGATTTGGCCATTTCCCACTCCTCAGGGGTGGAGGAAGGGCCCAAACCCTTGGATTTGGCCTTTCCCCACTCCTTGGGATGAAGAAAGGGATCAAACCCTTGGACTTTTCCCACTCCTTGGAATGGAGAAAGGGATCAAACCCTTGGATTTGGCCTCTTCCCACTGCCTGGAATGGAGAAAGGGATCAAACCCTTGGATTTGGCCTCTTCCCACTGCCCAGGATGGAGGAAGGGCTCAAACCCCTCGGACACCGCCGGGAATCGCAGCCCCGGGAAGCTCCAGGAAGAGCCGGGAGCAGCCGGGGCGGGCTGGTTTGCTCAGGGCAGGACAAACAGCTCCGTGTTTGTTCTGGCGGCGGCAATTCCCGGATCTCCGGGGGCTCCAGCTGTCCCGGCGCCTCATTTAGGATCTGATTTAGGACCTGACTCAGGCTCCAGCTGACCCCGGACACGGATGGGGCGGTTTAGGATCCACCTGGGACATCTCCGTGCCCCCCGTGTAGGGGCAGAGTTCGGGGCTGGCCTCCTTATCTCTTATCTCTCCTTATCTCTTATCTCTCCTTATCTCTCACCACCGCCGCCTCCTCCCCCTCCTCATCAGAGCCCAGCTCTCTCCGGGTTTAATTAATTTAATTAATCTGAATTAAAGCCAGCGTTGGGTGAAACGAGCCCCGCGCCTCCTTTTTCAGCCGAGCCCTGATCCCTCATCCCTATTTCCCAGCTTTTCTGGGAACAGCGCTCCCTCATTCCCCTTTCCCGAGTTTTTCCTGGCTCAAACATTCCCTCATTCCCTTTTCCCAGCTTTTCCCAGCTCAAACCTTCCCTCATTCCCTTTTCCCAGCTTTTCCCAGCTCAAACATTCTCTCATCCCCCTTTTCCCAGCTTTTCTGGGAACAGCGCTCCCTCATTCCCCTTTTCCCAGCTTTTCCCAGCTCAAACATTCTTTCATCCCCCTTTTCCCAGCTTTTCCTGGCTCAAACATTCCCTCATTCCCTTTTTTCCCAGCTCAAACATTCTTTCATCCCCCTTTTCCCAGCTTTTCCCGGCTCAGACATTCCCTAATCCTCTTTCCCCGGGGTTTTCCGGGAACAGTGCTTCCTCATCCCCCTTTTCCCAGCTTTTCTGGGAGCAGACACTTCCTCATTCCCTTTCCCCCGGCTTTTCTGGCAACAGCACTGCCTCGTCCCCTTTTCCCAGCTTTTCCTGGCTCAGACATTCCCTCATTCCCTTCTCCCAGCTTTTCCCAGCTCAAACATTCTTTCATCCCCCTTTTCCCAGCTTTTCCCGGCTCAGACATTCCCTAATCCCCTTTCCCCGGGGTTTTCCGGGAACAGCGCTCCCTCATCCCCCTTTTCCCGGCTCAGACGTTCCCTCACCTCCTTTTTCCAGTTTTCCCAGGAGCAAACACTATTGCAAATGCCTTTTCCCAGCTTTTCCTGGCTCAAACATTCCTTCCTTCCCCTTTCCCAGGTTTCCTGGGAGCAAACATTCTCTCATCCCCTTTTCCCAGCTTTTCTGGGAACAGCGTTCCCTCATTCCCCTTTTCCCAATTTTTCCCAGCTCAAACATTCTTTCATCCCCTTTTCCCACCTTTTCCTGGCTCAGACATTCCCTAATCCCCTTTCCCCGGGTTTTCCGGGATCAGCACTCCCTCATCCCCTTTCCCAGCTTTTCCTGGCTCAGACATTCCCTCACCCCCTTTTCCCAGTTTTTCCAGGAGCAGACCCTCCCTCATTCGCTTTTTCCCAGCTTTTCCAGCAACAGCGCTCCCCAATCCCCTTTTCCCAGCTCAAACATTCCCTCATTCCCTTTTCCCAGTTTTTCCTGGCTCAGATGCTCCCTCATCTCCTTTCTCCCAGCTTTTCCAGGAGCAGACACTCCCTCATTCCCTTTTTCCCAGCTTTTCCGGGAACAGATGCTCTCTTATCCCCTTTTCCCAGTTTTTCCCAGCTCAGACATTCCCTCATCCCCTTTTCCCAGTTTTTCCCAGCTCAGACATTCCCTCATCCCCTTTTCCCAGTTTTTCCATGAGCAGACACTCAGTTATCCCAGCTTTTCTGGGTACAGTGCTCCCTCACCCCCTTTTCCCAGTTTTTCCTGGCTCAGACATTCCCTCACCCCCTTTTCCCAGTTTTTCCTGGCTCAGACATTCCCTCATTCCCTTTTCCCAGTTTTTCCCAGCTCAGACCCTCCCTCACCCCCTTTTCCCAGTTTTTCCTGACTCAGACCCTCCCTCACCCCCTTTTCCCAGTTTTTCCCACCTCGGACCCTCCCTCACGCCCTTTTCCCAGTTTTTCCTGGCTCAAACATTCCCTCACCCCCTTTTCCCAGATTTTCCCGACTCAGACCCTCCCTCACCCCCTTTTCCCAGTTTTTCCTGTCTCAAACATTCTCTCACCCCCTTTTCCCAGTTTTTCCCAGCTCAGACCCTCCCTCACCCCCTTTTCCCAGTTTTTTCCGTGAGCAGACACTCAGTTATCCCCTCATCCCAGATTTTCCTGGAAATCCAGGGGGGTTTTTTTGGGAATTTCGCTGCTGCTCGGGGCGGTTTCGGGTTAACGTTCCCCCCGGAAGGATTCCTGGCACTGCCCAGAGCCTCCGGAACAAAGGGCCGGCAACCTTTGTTAATTAATTAACCCGGGGCTGCGTTAATTAACAAACCCGGCTGGCGGGGGGGTGGGGGATGGGTGAATGAGGGAGCCCCTCCCTGCCGTGGGAAAAGGAGGGATATGTTGGAGGATTTTTTGGGATTTATGGAATTTCTCGGCTGATGCATCCCAAAAAAAAAAAAAAAAAAAAAAAATATCCCAAAGGTTTGGTTCATTCCGTGCTCCCAAATCCCAAAGATTTGGTTCATTCCCTGTTCCTGAATCCCGAAGTTTTGGTTGGTTCCAGTTCCCAAATCCCAAAGCTTTGGTTTGTTCCCTGTTCCCAAATCCCGAAGGTTTGGTTGGTTCCAGCTCCCAAATCCCAAAGGTTTTGCTCATTCTCTCCCAAATCCCCAAGATTTGGTCCTTTCCCTGTTCCCAAATCCCCAAGGTTTGGTTCATTCTCTCCCAAATTCCAAAGGTTTGATTTGTTCCCTGTTCCTGAATCCCGAAGTTTTGGTTGGTTCCAGCTCCCAAATCCCCAAGGTTTTGCTCATTCTCTCCCAAATTCCCAAGGTTTGGCCCTTTCTCTGCTCCCAAATCCCAGAGGTTTGGTTCATTCCGTGCTCCCCAATCCCAAAGATTTGGTTCATTCCCTGTTCCTGAATCCCGAAGTCTTGGTTGTCTCCAGCTCCCAAATCCCGAAGATTTGGTCCTTTCCCTGCTCCCAAATCCCGAAGGCTTGGTTCATTCCCTGCTCCCAAATCCCAAAGGTTTGGTTCATTCTGTGCTCCCCAATCCCCAAAATTTGGTTCATTCCCTGTTCCTGAATCCCAAAGTTTTGGTTGGTTCCAGCTCCCAAATCCCAAAGGTTTTGCTCATTCTCTCCCAAATTCCCAAGGTTTGGTCCTTTCCTCACTCCCAAATCCCGAAGGTTTCATCCATTCTCTCCCACATCCCAAAGTTTTGGTCGGTTCCAGCTCCCAAATCCCAAAGGTTTGGTTCGTTCCCTGCTCCCCAGTCCCCCAAATTTGGTTCATTCCCTGTTTCTGAATCCCGAAGTTTTGGTTGGTTCCAGCTCCCAAATCCCGAAGGTTTGGTTCATTCCCTGCTTCCCAATCCCGAAGCTTTGTTTGCTTCCAGCTCCCAAATCCCGAAGATTTGATCCCTGTCCGAATCCACCCTCCTTCTCCCACCCCGGGGCCATTCCAGAGGGATCATCCCGCTGGAATTCCCACCTCTCACATCCCAAATCCTCTTTTTTTGGGGGGAGGGGGAGACGTTTCAGCCAAGAAACCCCCACGCACCCCAAAAATTCCATCCTCGCTCCCAGGTCCCTGCTCCCGCCCATTCCTGCTTTTCCCACGGCAAATCCCAACCATTGGAGCATTCCAGCCCCTTCGGAAGGTGCAAAACCCCCCTCGCCCCCATCCCAAATCCCAGATTTCCCCAAATCCCAGATCTCCCCAAATCCCAGACTTTCCCCAAATCCCAGAATTTTTTCCCCCCAAATCCCAGACTTCCCCAAATCCCAGATTTTTTTTCCCTAATCCCAGATTTCCCCAAATCCCAGACTTTCCCCAAATCCCAGACTTTCCCCAAATCCCAGACTTTCCCCAAATCCCAGAATTTTTTTCCCCAAATCCCAGACTTCCCCAAATCCCAGATTTTTTTCCCAAATCCCAGACTTCCCCAAATCCCAGATTTTTTCCCCAAATCCCAGATTTTTTTCCCCCAAATCCCAGACTTCCCCAAATCCCAGATTTTTTTTCCCAAATCCCAGATTTTTTCCCCAAATCCCAGATTTTTTCCCAAATCCCAGATTTCCCCAAATCCCAGATTTCCCCAAATCCCAGATTTCCCCAAATCCCAGAATTTTTTTCCCAAATCCCAGACTTTCCCCAAATCCCAGAATTTTTTCCCAAATCCCAGACTTCCCCAAATCCCAGATTTTTTTCCCCCCAAATCCCAGATTTCCCCAAATCCCACATTTTTTCCCCAAATCCCAGATTTTTTTTTCCCAAATCCCAGAATTTTTTTTCCCAAATCCCAGATTTCCCCAAATCCCAGATTTTCTCCCCAAATCCCAGATATTTTTTTTTCCCAAATCCCAGATTTTTTTTTTTTTTCCGCCCTTTCCCCTCGACCTCCGCGGAGGAGAATTCCCGGCGGCGGGGGTGGGGAGCGGGGGGTGGGAAGGAGGCGCTGGAGCCCTTCCAGAGGACATCGGGTTGTTTTTTCCATCCCGGGAAAGCTTTCCCAAGATCCCGCCTTTCGTCTCGGGTTTCACCTTCCCTTTAACCCCTTCCTGCCCTCCCCCCCGTCCCGAATTCCCAAGGGAAGGAGCTCCAAGGACACAGCGCTCCCTCCCCCTCCCCCGGCTCCTGCACTCTCCAAGATTAATTTTGGGAAGCATTTGGGAGATTAAAAACGCCCGGAGGGGACGTCCCGGGCTTGTCCTGCTGGGAAGGACACGCAGGCCGGGAGCTGGGAGAGGGCGGGAATGACTTTGGGATGAGGGAAAAGAAAGGGAAATGGAAAAATCCAGCGCTCAGACACGGAGGTTTCATTCCCTGCTCTCAAATTCCGAAGGTTTGGATCGTTCCCCCTTCCCAAATCCCCAAAGTTTGGATTGTTCCCTGTTCACAAATCCTGAAGGTTTGGATTGTTCCCCCTTCCCAAATCCCAAATGTTTGGTTCATTCCCTCTTCCCAAATCCCAAAAGTTTGGATCGTTCCCTCTTCCCAAATCCCAAATGTTTGGTTCATTCCCTCTTCCCAAATCCCCAAAGTTTGGATTGTTCCCTGTTCCCAAATCCTGAAGGTTTGGATCGTTCCCTGTTCCCAAATCCCCAGGGTTTGGATCGTTCTCTCTTCCCAAATCCCAAATGTTTGGTTCATTCCCTCTTCCCAAATCCCCAAAGTTTGGATCGTTCCCCCTTCCCAAATCCCCAAACATTTGGTTCATTTCTTCTTCCCAAATCCTGGATCATTCTCTCTTCCCAAATCCCAAAGCTTTTGTTCATTCCCTGCTCCCCAATCCCAAAGTTTTGCTCCTTTCCCTTCTCCCAATTCCCAAAGGTTTGGATCGTTCCTCGATCCCAAATCCCAAAGGTTTGGATCCTTCCTCGATCCCAAATCCCCAAGGTTTGGATCGTTCCTCAATCCCGAATCCCAGAGGCTTGGATTTTTCCTCGATCCCAAATCCCGAAGGTTTGGATCTTTCCCTCTTCCCAAATCACCAGGGCAGATTATCCCAGAAATCCAGGAATCCCTGGAATTGCTGAGGCTCTGCAGTTGGGACTCCGGAAATTCCGGGAATCCCTGGAATTGCTGGGACTCCCCAGCAGCAGATTATCCTGCAAATCCAGGAATCCCTGGAATTGCTGGGACTCTCCTGCAGCAGGTTATCCTAGAAATCCAGGAATCCCTGGAATTGCTGAGGCTCTGCAGTTGGGACTCCGAAAATTCCGGGAATCCCTGGAATTGGTGAGGGCTCTCCCTGTTCCCATCCCTGGATCTGGGGAGCGGGAAAAGTTCATTCCAGGATAATTTTTGCAGCTCCAGCAGAATTCCCGGCGCATCCCAGGCGTGCGGGCGCCGCCGGAGCCGCCTCAGCATTCCCGTCATTTCTGCTTCCCAGCTTTTTTCCCAATCCTGCCTCCTCAGCTCCTTCCCTTCCGCTCTGTTTTCCCTGGATTTGCTCCGGGGAAGCGTCAGCAAAGCCGGGCCCAGGGAGCGGAAGAAAAGCTGAGCTGGCTCCGGAGGTTCTGCGGGAATTCCGGAGGGAGCTGGGAAAGGGCTGGGAAAGCTCTGGGAAAGGTCAGGGATTACCAAGCATTGATGGATCCCCCTCATCCTGTTCCTGGAGCTCCAACCCATCCCTGGAACTCCATCCCAATCCTCGATTCCATCCCATCCCTGGAACTCCATCCCATTCTTGGAGCTCCATCCCATTCCTGGAGCTCCATCCCATTCCTGGAGCTCCATCCCACTCCCGGAGCTCCATCCCATCCCTGGAGCTCCATCCCAGTCCTGGAGCTCCATCCCAGTCCTGGAGCTCCATCCCAATCCTCGATTCCATTCCCATCCTGGAGCTCCATCCCAATCCTCAACTCCATCCCATCCCTGGAACTCCATCCCATCCCTGGAACTCCATCCCATCCCTGGAGCTCCATCCCACTCCTGGAGCACCACCCCAGTCCTAGAGCTCCATCCCATCCCTGGAGCTCCATCCCAGTCCTGGAGCTCCATCCCAATCCTCGATTCCATCCCCATCCTGGAGCTCCATCCCAATCCTCAACTCCATCCCATCCCTGGAGCTCCATTCCACCCCTGGAGCTCCATCCCACTCCCCGAGCTCCATCCCATTCCTGGAGCTCCATCCCATTCTTGGAGCTCCATCCCATCCCTGGAGCTCCATCCCATCCCTGGAGCTCCATCCCAATCCTCGACTCCATCCCAATCCTTGGAGCTCCATCCCATCCCTGGAGCTCCATCCTTGTCCTGGAGCTCCATCCCATTCCGGGAGCTCTGTCCCGTTCCTGGAGCTCCAACCCATCCCTGGAGCTCCATTCCACCCCTGGAGCTCCATCCCACTCCCCAAGCTCCATCCCACTCCTGGAGCTCCATCCAATTCCAGGAACTCCATCCCACTCCTGGAGCTCCATCCCACTCCTGGAGCTCCATCCCACTCCTGGAGCTCCATCCAATTCCAGGAACTCCATCCCACTCCTGGAGCTCCATCCCATCCCTGGAATTCCATCCCATTCCCAGAGCTCCATCCCATTCCTGGAGCTGGAGCCATCCCTGGGATCCTCATCCCTGATCCCAAACCCCACTGGAATGGGACCGGAATGGGATGAGGTGTTCCCAAAGGATCACGGAATCTCCCGGACGGGACCCCCAGGGATCCAATCCAGCTCCAGGCCCTGCTCCGAGATCCCAAAATTCCACCTTTCCGAGAGCTCCTGGAGCTCCAGCCACCTTGGGAATGTTCCCATTCCCTGGGGAGCCGGATCGATCCCCGACCCTCCGGAAGAAGAAACTTCTCCCCAAATCCGACCCAAACCTCCAGGTCACACCAGGATCCGGGGAATCCTGGAATTTCCATCTCCATCCTCCGGGAATTCTGCTGGGACCGGGAATTCCCCAATCCAGAGAAATTCCCACATTTCCTGGAGGCTTTTGCTTCCAGAAATCCCATATCCTGGAGAAATTCCATAAAAATCCACCGGGGCCAAGGTGTTTTAACCGAATTCCAAATTTTTTTTTGCAGGCTGGGAATTTTAGAGCCGGAGAAGGAGGGTGGAATTCTGGGATTTTTCCATTTCCTGGAGGAATCCGGATTTTCCAAATCGGCTGGAGAAGGGGATAAAGAATCCTGGAAATTTCCTGAAGATCACGAGGACCCTAAAAACGGAATTTGGGATTGTCCCGATCCCGAATTTGGGGGATTTCAATGGAAGGTTTTCCCTGAAACAGGAAAAATCCGGGAATGAGGAGAGGAGGAAAAATCCAGGAGCGCAAGAATCCGCAGGATTTTTAAAACCCAGGAATTTTCGACGGAACCCGAGCCCCACGGAGCCTCCAAAATTCTCCGAATTCCCTTTTCCCGAGGTTTTTCCCGAGGTGTTGCTGCCATCTAGCGGCTTCGCGTTGAAAACGTGGAAAATCCGGGATTTATTCCCGATTTCCCAGCGTCATTCCCAACTTTCAGCATCGCAATTCCTTCGGCTTTTCCAGCTTTTTTTTTTTTTTCCCTGCTTTATTTACAGCTCGGATCGTCCCGACAGTTTTATTCCCAGATTCCATCCAGGGTTTTTCCAAGGTTTTTTTTTATTCCTGATTCCTTTTCATTCCGCTCTTTATTTCCTTTTTCTTGTTTGCTTTCTTTTCTTTTTCTTTCCGTTTTCCTTTTTTTTTCCTTTTTTTGCATTCCCTTTTTATTCCCTTCTCATTCCCTTTTTTCTTCCTTTTTTCTTCCATTTTTATTCCCTTTTAATCCCCTTTTTATCCCCTTTTTATTTCCTTTAATTAATTACTTTTTGTTTCAGTTTCCTCTTTCCTTCCCTTTAATTTCCCATTTTATTTCCCTTTTATTTCCCATTGATTTCCCATTTTTATTTCCCTTTAATTTCCCGTTTTATTTCCCTTTAATTTCCCGTTTTATTTCCCTTTAATTTCCCATTTTATTTCCCTTTAATTTCCCACTTTATTTCCCTTTAATTTCCCATTTTCTTTCCCTTTCATTTCCCATTTTATTTCCCTTTAATTTCCATTTTTATTTCCCTTTAATTTCCCACTTTATTTCCCATTTAATTTCCCATTTTCTTTCCCTTTCATTTCCCATTTTATTTCCCATTTAATTCCCGTTTTATTTCCCGTTTTATTTCCCTTTAATTTCCCTTTAATTTCCCATTTTATTTTCCCTTTCATTTCCCTTTCATTTTCCCTTTCATTTCCCTTTAATTTCCCATTTTCTTTCCCTTTCATTTCCCGTTTTCTTTCCCTTCTCACACCCCCCCAGCTTTCCCAGGAATTCTCATCCCGAGGTTTCCTTCCCCCTCCCATCCCATCCCACCCTCGGGCTCCTCCCGCCAAAAATTCCAACATTCCCCGGCTTAATTAACGACGTCATCCATCTCATTAAGGAACAAACTCCCGTTTTTCCAGGAGGAGGCGGAGCCTTTCCTGCCCTTCCCGGTTCTCCATCCCAGCAGGAGCTCCGGCGGATCCTTGGAGATGTTTTATTTCCAGCTCCCAAATCCAGCTCCAGAGGGGTCCGGCTGCCCGGAACCTTCCCGGGGATTTGGTGATTCCGGAGCTTTGTGCGCGCAGCGGAGATTTGGGAACGCCCGGAATGAAGGGATTGTCCTGGTGTTCTCCAGGGATGGATCCAGCCCCAGATCCTGGTGCAGGAGATTTGGGATCATCTGGAAAGAAGAGATTTATCCTGGTGTCCTCCAAAGCCAGATCCAAATCCACATCCCACTGCAGTCAGGGATTTGGGATCACCTGGAATGAAGGGATGGGATAGTCCAGGATGAAGGTGTGGGATTGTCCTGGTGTCCTTCAAAGATGGATCCACCACCAGATCCTGGTACAGGAGATTTGGGATCACCTGGAATGAAGGAATGGGATTGTCCTGGTGTGCTCCAATGATGGATTCAGCCTCACCTCCTGGTGCAGGAGGAGATTTGGGATCACCTGGAATGAAGGGATTGTCCCGGTGTTCTCCAATGATGGATCCAGCCCCACATCCTGGTACAGGAGATTTGGGATCACCTGGAATGAAGGGATTGTCCCGGTGTTCTCCAATGATGGATCCAGCCCCACATCCTGGTACAGGAGATTTGGGATCACCTGGAATGTAGGGATTATCCTGGTGTGCTCCAAAGCCACATCCAGCTGCACGTTCCAGTGCAGGTGGAGATTTAGGAACACCTGGATTGAAGGGATTGTCCTGGTGTCCTTCAAAGATGGATTCAGCCCCAGGTCCCCGGTGCAGGGAGGGATTTGGGATCACCTGGAATGAAGGGATGGGGTTGTCCTGGTGTGCTCCAATGATGGATCCAGCCCCACATCCTGGTACAGGAGATTTGGGATCACCTGGAATGAAGGGTTTGTCCTGGTGTCCTCCAGAGATGGATCCAGCCCCAGATCCCACTGCAGTCAGGGATTTGGGATCACCTGGAATGAAGGGATGATCCTGGTGTCCTCCAGAGACGGATCCAGCCCCAGATCCTGGTACAGGAGATTTGGGATCATCTGGAATGAAGGGATTTGTCATGATGTCCTCCAAAGCCAGATCCAGATTCACATTCCAGTGCGGGCAGAGATTTGGGATCACCTGGAATGAAGGGATGGGATAGTCCAGGATGAAGGTGTGGGATTGTCCTGGTGTCCTCCAAACACAGATCCTGTCCTACATCCAGGTACAGGAGATTTGGGATCACCTGGAATGAAGGGATGTGTTGTGGTGTGCTCCAAAGATGGATCCAGCTCCAAATCTCGGTGCAGGCAGGGATTTGGGATCACCTGGAATGAATACATGGGATTGTTCAGGATGAAGGTGTGGGATTGTCTTGGTGTTCTCCAAAGACAGATCTGGATCCACATTCCAATACAGGCAGAGATTTGGGATCACCTGGAATGAAGGGATTGTCCTGGTGTCCTCCAAAGCCAGACCCAAATCCACATTCCAGTGCCGGCAGGGATTTTGGGATCGCCTGGAATGAAGGGATGGGATTGTCCAGGATGAAGGCCCAGGGTTGTCCTGGTGCCCTCCAAGGACAGGTGGAGATTTGGGATCACCTGGAATGAAGGAGTGGGATTGTCCAGAATGAAGGCCCAGGATTGTCCTGGTGCCCTTCAAAGATGGATCCAGCAGCAGATCCTTGTTCAGGCAGGGATTTGGGATCACCTGGAATGAAGGGATTGTCATGGTGTGCTCCAATGATGGATCCAGCCCCACATCCCGGTGCAGGAGGAGTTTTGGGATCACGTGGAATGAAGGGATTGTCCCGGTGTTCTCCAGAGATGGATCAAGCACTAAATCCTAGTACAGGAGATTTGGGATCACCTGGAATGAAGGGATTGTCCTGGTGTCCTCCAAAGCCAGATCCAAATCCACATTCCAGTGCAGGCAGGGATTTTGGGATCGCCTGGAATGGAGTGGGATTGTCCAGGATGCAGGTGTGGGGTTGTCCTGGTGCCCTCCAATGATGGATCCAGCACTAAATCCTGGTACAGGAGATTTGGGAACGCCTGGAATGAAGGGATGGGATTGTCCTGGTGTGCTCCAATGATGGATCCAGCCCCACATCCCAGTGCAGGGAGGGATTTGGGATCACCTGGACTGAAGGGGTGGGATTGTCCAGCATGAAGGCCCAGGATTATCCTGGTGCCCTTCAAAGATGGATCCAGCAGCACATCCCAGTACAGGCAGGAATTTGGGATCACCTGGAATGAAGGCCCAGGGTTGTCCTGGTGCTGTCCAAGGACAGATGGAGATTTGGGATCACCTGGAATGAAGGGATTTGTCATGGTGTGCTCCAATGATGGATCCAGCCCCACATCCTGGTGCAGGGAGGGATTTGGGATCACCTGGAATGAAGGGATGGGATAGTCCAGGATGAAGGTGTGGGATTGTCCTGGTGTCCTCCAAACACAGATCCTGTCCTACATCCAGGTACAGGAGATTTGGGATCACCTGGAATGAAGGGATGTGTTGTGGTGTGCTCCAAAGATGGATCCAGCTCCAAATCTCGGTGCAGGCAGGGATTTGGGATCACCTGGAATGAATACATGGGATTGTTCAGGATGAAGGTGTGGGATTGTCTTGGTGTTCTCCAAAGACAGATCTGGATCCACATTCCAATACAGGCAGAGATTTGGGATCACCTGGAATGAAGGCCTGGGATTGTCCTGGTGTCCTCCAAAGCCAGACCCAAATCCACATTCCAGTGCAGGCAGGGTTTGGGATCGCCTGGAATGAAGGGATGGGATTGTCCAGGATGAAGGCCCAGGGTTGTCCTGGTGCCCTCCAAGGACAGGTGGAGATTTGGGATCACCTGGAATGAAGGGATGGGATTGTCCAGGATGAAGGTGTGGGATTGTCCTGTTGTCCTTCAAAGACAGATCCAGCACTAAATCCTGGTACAAGAGATTTGGGATCTTCTGGAATGAAGGGATTATCCTGGTGTCCTCCAAAGCCAGATCCAAATCCACATTCCAGTGCAGGCAGGGATTTTGGGATCGCCTGGAATGAAGGGATGGGATAGTCCAGGATGAAGGTGTAGGATTGTCCTGGTGCCCTTCAAAGATGGATCCAGCACTAAATCCTGGTACAAGATATTTGGGATCACCTGGAATGAAGGGATTATCCTGGTGTCCTCCAAAGCCAGATCCAAATCCACATTCCAGTGCAGGCAGGGATTTTGGGGTCGCCTGGAATGGAGTGGGATTGTCCAGGATGCAGGTGTGGGGTTCTCCTGGTGTGCTCCAGTGATGGATCCAGCCCCACATTCCAGTGCAGGCAGGGATTTGGGATCACCTGGAAAGAAGGGATGGGATAGTCCAGGATGAAGACCCAGGATTATCCTGGTGCCCTTCAAAGATGGATCCAGCACCAGATCCTGGTTCAGACGGAGATTTGGGATCACCTGGAATGAAGGGATTGTCCTGGTGTCCTCCAAAGACGGATCCAGCTGCACATCCCGGTGCAGGTGGAGGTTTGGGAACACCTGGAAGGCCCAGGATTGTCCTGGTGTCCTCCAAGGACAGGTCCAGCAGCAGATCTGGATCCCAGTTCAGGATCTGGGATCACCTGGAATGAAGGGTTTTTCCTGGTGTGCTCCAATGATGGATCCAGCCCCACATCCTGGTGCAGGAGGAGATTTGGGATCACCTGGAATGAAGGGGTGGGATTGTCCAGGATGAAGGTGTGGGATTGTCCTGTTGTCCTTCAAAGACAGATCCAGCACTAAATCCTGGTACAAGAGATTTGGGATCTTCTGGAATGAAGGGATTGTCCTGGTGTCCTCCGAAGCCAGATCCAAATCCACATTCCAGTGCAGGCAGGGATTTTGGGATCGCCTGGAATGAAGGGATGGGATAGTCCAGGATGAAGGTGTGGGATTGTCCTGGTGCCCTTCAAAGATGGATCCAGCACTAAATCCTGGTACAAGATATTTGGGATCACCTGGAATGAAGGGATTATCCTGGTGTCCTCCAAAGCCAGATCCAAATCCACATTCCAGTGCAGGCAGGGATTTTGGGGTCGCCTGGAATGGAGTGGGATTGTCCAGGATGCAGGTGTGGGGTTGTCCTGGTGTGCTCCAGAGATGGATCCAGCACCACATCCCAGTGCAGGGAGGGATTTGGGATCACCTGGAATGAAGGGAGGGAATAGTCCAGGATGAAGACCCAGGATTGTCCTGGTGTCCTTCAAAGATGGATCCAGCACCAGATCCTGGTTCAGACGGAGATTTGGGATCACCTGGAATGAAGGGATGGTCCCAGTGTACTCCAAAGCCAGATCCAGCCCCACATTCCAGTGCAGGTGGAGATTTGGGATCACCTGGAATGAAGGGATGGGATAGTCCAGGATGAAGGTGTGGGATTGTCCTGGTGCCCTTCAAAGATGGATCCAGCACTAAATCCTGGTACAGGAGGTTTGGGATCACCTGGAATGAAGGGATTGTCCTGGTGTCCTCCAAAGCCAGATCCAAATCCACATTCCAGTGCAGGCAGGGATTTTGGGATCACCTGGAATGAAGGGATGGGATTGTCCAGGATGAAGGCCCAGGATTGTCCTGGTGTCCTTCCAATGATGGATCCAGCAGCAGATCCTGGTTCAGGCAGGGATTTGGGATCACCTGGAATGAAGGGTTTTTCCTGGTGTGCTCCAATGATGGATCCAGCCCCACATCCCGGTGCAGGAGGAGTTTTGGGATCACCTGGAATGAAAGCCCAGGATTGTCCTGGTGCTCTCCAAAGAGGGATCCAGCCCCACATCCGGGTACAGGAGATTTGGGATCACCTGGAATGAAGGGATGGGATCGTCCTGGTGTGCTCCAATGATGGATCCAGCCCCACATCCCAGTGCAGGGAGGGATTTGGGATCACCTGGAATGAAGGGGTGGGATTGTCCAGCATGAAGGCCCAGGATTATCCTGGTGCCCTTCAAAGACGGATCCAGCAGCACATCCCAGTACAGGCAGGAATTTGGGATCACCTGGAATGAAGGCCCAGGGTTGTCCTGGTGCTGTCCAAGGACAGGAGGAGATTTGGGATCACCTGGAATGAAGGGATTTGTCATGGTGTGCTCCAATGATGGATCCAGCCCCACATCCTGGTGCAGGGAGGGATTTGGGATCACCTGGAATGAAGGGGTGGGATTGTCCAGGATGAAGGTGTGGGATTGTCTTGGTGTCCTTCAAAGATGGAGTCAGCCTCACATCCTGGTGCAGGATATTTGGGATCATCTGGAATGAAGGCCCCAGATAGTCCAGGATGAAGGTGTGGGATTATCCTGGTGTCCTCCAAAGACAGATCAAGCCCCACATCCTGGTACAGGAGATTTGGGATCACCTGGAATGGAGGGATTATCCTGGTGTCCTCCAAAGATGGATCCAGCCCCACATCCCAGTGCAGGGAGGGATTTGGGATCACCTGGAATGAAGGGATGGGATAGTCCAGGATGAAGGTGTGGGATTGTCCTGGTGCCCTTCAAAGATGGATCCAGCACTAAATCCTGGTACAGGAGATTTGGGATCACCTGGAATGAAGGGATTATCCTGGTGTCCTCCAAAGCCAGATCCAAATCCACATTCCAGTGCAGGCAGGGATTTTGGGGTCGCCTGGAATGGAGTGGGATTGTCCAGGATGCAGGTGTGGGGTTGTCCTGGTGTGCTCCAGAGATGGATCCAGCACCACATCCCAGTGCAGGCAGGGATTTGGGATCACCTGGAACGAAGGGAGGGGATAGTCCAGGATGAAGACCCAGGATTATCCTGGTGCCCTTCAAAGATGGATCCAGCACCAGATCCTGGTTCAGACGGAGATTTGGGATCACCTGGAATGAAGGGATGGTCCTGGTGTCCTCCAAAGACGGATCCAGCTGCACATCCCGGTGCAGGTGGAGGTTTGGGAACACCTGGAAGGCCCAGGACTGTCCTGGTGTCCTCCAAGGACAGGTCCAGCAGCAGATCTGGATCCCAGTTCAGGATCTGGGATCACCTGGAATGAAGGGTTTTTCCTGGTGTGCTCCAGTGATGGATCCAGCCCCACATCCTGGTGCAGGAGGAGATTTGGGATCACCTGGAATGAAGGGGTGGGATTGTCCAGGATGAAGGTGTGGGATTGTCCTGTTGTCCTTCAAAGACAGATCCAGCACTAAATCCTGGTACAAGAGATTTGGGATCTTCTGGAATGAAGGGATTGTCCTGGTGTCCTCCGAAGCCAGATCCAAATCCACATTCCAGTGCAGGCAGGGATTTTGGGATCGCCTGGAAAGAAGGAGTGGGATTGTCCAGGATGCAGGTGTGGGGTTGACCTGGTGTCCTCCAATGATGGATCCAGCCCCACATCCCGGTGCAGGGAGGGATTTGGGATCACCTGGAACGAAGGGATTGTCCTGATACCCTCCAGAGCCTGATCCAGCCCCACACCCCAGGGCAGATTCCCACGGACTCCCGGATCTCCAACATTTTCCCCGAGGCTTTTCCGTGGCTCTGTGATGGGAACTGGGGACAAAACACTGGGAAGGGCCAAGGGAGCTCATCCCAGAATTCCTCCCAGTCCCATTCCATGACAATTCCTGCCCCATGGTCCAGGTTCCTCGGGCTCTGCTGGATGCTCAGGAGCTCCCTGGAATTCCCCATCCCGGTTTTTTATCCCCCACCAGGGGCTGGGAAGAGCTGGGGCCTCATCCAGGTCCCCAAACAGGGCCTCGGGAACGGCTCAGGGATCCATGGGATTCTTCCCATCAGATCCAGGGCCTTGGGAAGGGCTCAGGGATCCATGGGATTCTTCCCATCGGATCCAGGGCCTTGGGAAGGGCTCAGGGATCCATGGGATTCTCCTCATCCAATCCTGGTTCCTGGGAAGGGCTCAGGGATCCATGGGATTCTCCTCATCTGATCCAGGGCCCTGGAAGGGCCGAGGGATCCATGGGATTCTCCCCATCCAATCCAGGGCCTTGGGAAGGGCTCAGGCATCCATGGGATTCTTCCCATCAGATCCAGGGCCTTGGGAAGGGCTCAGGGATCCATGGGATTCTCCTCATGCAATCCTGGGCCTTGGGAAGGGCTGAGGGATCCATGGGATTCTCCCCATCCAATCCTGGGCCTTGGGAAGGGCTGAGGGATCCATGGGATTCTCCCCATCCAATCCAGGGCCTCCGGAAGCGCTCAGGGATCCGTGGGATTCTCCTCATCTGATCCAGGGCCCCGGGAAGCGCTCAGGGATCCATGGGATTCTCTCCATTGGATCCAGGGCCCTGGGAAGGGCTCAGGGATCCATGGGATTCTCCTCATTGGATCCAGGGTCCCAGGAAGGGTTCAGGGATCCATGGGATTCTCCTCATCTGATCCAGGGCCCCGGGAAGCGCTCAGGGATCCATGGGATTCTCTCCATTGGATCCAGGGCCCTGGGAAGGGCTCAGGGATCCATGGGATTCTCCTCATTGGATCCAGGGTCCCAGGAAGGGCTCAGGGATCCGTGGGATTCTCTCCATTGGATCCAGGGCCCCGGGAAGCGCTCAGGGATCCATGGGATTCTCTCCATTGGATCCTGGTTCCTGGGAAGGGCTCAGGGATCCATGGGATTCTCCTCATCCCATCCAGGGCCCTGGGAAGGGTTCAGGGATCCATGGGATTCTTCCCATCGGATCCAGGGCCCTGGGAAGGGTTCAGGGATCCATGGGATTCTTCCCATCGGATCCAGGGCCCTGGGAAGGGTTCAGGGATCCATGGGATTCTCTCCATCGGATCCAGGGCCCCAGGAAGGGCTCAGGGATCCATGGGATTCTTCCCATCGGATCCAGGGCCCTGGGAAGGGCTCAGGGATCCTTGGGATCCTCCCCATTGGATCCAGGGCCCTGGGAAGGGCTCAGGGATCCTTGGGATCCTCCCCATTGGATCCAGGGTCCCAGGAAGGGCTCAGGGATCCGTGGGATTCTCCTCATCCAATCCAGGGCCCCAGGAAGGGCTGAGGGATCCATGGAATTTTCCTCATCCCATCCAGGGCCCCAGGAAGGGCTCAGGGATCCATGGGATTCTTCCCATCGGATCCAGGGCCCCAGGAAGGGCTCAGGGATCCATGGGATTCTCCTCATCCAATCCAGGGTTCCCAGGAAGGAGGATCCGAGGGGCCAAGGTGGCTCATTCCACCTGGTCCAGCACTTCCAGGTCTCCAGGGCCACCGGGACCTCCTCAGAGGAGTTTCGGAAGTGAGATTTTAATAGAAAATATTGGTTTGTGATTAATTAGGGATTGTGATTAATGGCGATTAATGATGAGATGACTAAATTTAAAATTATTAATTGAGATTAAAATTATGATTAATTGAGATTAAAATTATGATTATTAGAGAAAAGTATTTTCTAGAGAAAATAAAATGAAAATAAATGAAATGAAAATAAATTTTTGTATAAAATGATCCATCCATCCATCCGTTATCCTTGGGAGGGATGGAGGGATGGATGGATGGATGGAGGGATGGATGGATGGATGGAGGGATCAGGGATGGATGGAGGGATGGATGGATGGAGGGATGGATGGAGGGATCAGGGATGGATGGATGGATGGATGGATGGAGGGATGGAGGGATGGATGGATGGATGGATGGATGGAGGGATGGAGGGATGGATGGAGGGATGGATGGATGGAGGGATGGATGGAGGGATGGATGGAGGGATGGAGGGATGGATGGAGGGATGGATGGAGGGATGGATGGATGGAGGGATGGATGGATGGATGGAGGGATGGAGGGATGGATGGAGGGATGGATGGATGGAGGGATGGATGGAGGGAGGGATGGATGGAGGGAGGGATGGAGGGATGGATGGATGGAGGGATGGATGGAGGGATGGATGGAGGGATGGATGGATGGATGGATGGAGGGATGGAGGGATGGAGGGATGGATGGAGGGAGGGATGGAGGGATGGATGGATGGATGGAGGGATGGAGGGATGGAGGGATGGATGGAGGGAGGGATGGAGGGATGGATGGATGGAGGGATGGATGGATGGAGGGATGGATGGAGGGATGGATGGATGGATGGATGGATGGAGGGATGGATGAAGGGATGGAGGGATGGAGGGATGGAGGGATGGAGGGATGGATGGAGGGATGGATGGAGGGATGGATGGATGGAGGGATGGAGGGATGGATGGATGGATGGATGGATGGATGGAGGGATGGATGCATGGAG
>JAJNNQ010000319.1:90000-92294 GCA_027886175.1 Phylloscopus collybita
GCACAGGGATGGATCCTGGGCCGTGCACAGGGATGGATCCTGGGCTGTGCACAGGGATGGATCCTGGGCCGTGCACAGGGATGGATCCTGCTCCGTGCACAGGGATGGATCCTGCTCCGTGCACAGGGATGGATCGGGCTGCATCCAAAGGGATGGATCCAGTCCGTGCACAGGGGATGGATCCAGTCCGTGCACAGGGATGGATCCTGCTCCGTGCACAGGGATGGATCCTGGGCTGTGCACAGGGATGGATCCTGGGCCGTGCACAGGGATGGATCCTGGGCCGTGCACAGGGATGGATCCTGGGCCGTGCACAGGGATGGATCCTGCTCCAGGCACAGGGATGGATCCTGGGCCGTGCACAGGGATGGATCCTGCTCCGTGCACAGGGATGGATCCTGGGCTGTGCACAGGGATGGATCCTGGGCTGTGCACAGGGATGGATCCTGGGCCGAGCACAGGGATGGATCCTGCTCCGTGCACAGGGATGGATCCTGGGCCGTGCACAGGGATGGATCCTGGGCTGTGCACAGGGATGGATCCAGTCCGTGCACAGGGATGGATCCTGCTCCATGCACAGGGATGGATCCTGGGCCGTGCACAGGGATGGATCCTGGCCCGTGCACAGGGATGGATCCTGGGCTGTGCACAGGGATGGATCCTGGGCCGTGCACAGGGATTGATCCTGGGCCAGGCACAGGGATGGATCCTGGGCTGTGCACAGGGATGGATCCTGGGCCGTGCACAGGGATTGATCCTGGGCCGTGCACAGGGATGGATCCTGCTCCATGCACAGGGATTGATCCTGGGCCGTGCACAGGGATGGATCCTGGGCTGTGCACAGGGATGGATCCTGCTCTGTGCACAGGGATGGATCCTGGGCCGTGCACAGGGATGGATCCTGGGCCGTGCACAGGGATGGATCCTGGGCTGTGCACAGGGATGGATCCTGGGCTGTGCACAGGGATGGATCCTGGGCCGTGCACAGGGATGGATCCTGGGCCGTGCACAGGGATGGATCCTGCTCCATGCACAGGGATGGATCCTGGGCTGTGCACAGGGATGGATCCTGGGCCAGGCAGAGGGATGGATCCTGGGCTGTGCACAGGGATGGATCCTGCTCCAGGCACAGGGATGGATCCTGGGACAGGCACAGGGATGGATCCTGGGCCAGGCACAGGGATGGATCCAGGGCCGTGCACAGGGATGGATCCTGGGCCGTGCACAGGGATGGATCCTGGGCTGTGCACAGGGATGGATCCTGGGCTGTGCACAGGGATGGATCCTGGGCCGTGCACAGGGATGGATCCTGGGCCAGGCACAGGGATGGATCCTGGGCTGTGCACAGGGATGGATCCTGCTCCATGCACAGGGATGGATCCTGCTCCGTGCACAGGGATGGATCCTGCTCCGTGCACAGGGATGGATCCTGGGCCAGGCACAGGGATGGATCCTGGGCTGTGCACAGGGATGGATCCTGGGCTGTGCACAGGGATGGATCCTGGGCCGTGCACAGGGATGGATCCTGCTCCGTGCACAGGGATGGATCCTGCTCCATGCACAGGGATGGATCCTGCTCCGAGCACAGGGATGGATCCTGGGCTGTGCACAGGGATGGATCCTGGGCTGTGCACAGGGGATGGATCCTGCTCCGTGCACAGGGATGGATCCTGGGCTGTGCACAGGGATGGATCCTGGGCTGTGCACAGGGATGGATCCTGCTCCGTGCACAGGGATGGATCCTGGGCTGTGCACAGGGATGGATCCTGGGCTGTGCACAGGGATGGATCCTGCTCCGTGCACAGAGATGGATCCTGGGCTGTGCACAGGGATGGATCCTGGGCCGTGCACAGGGATGGATCCTGCTCCATGCACAGGGATGGATCCTGGGCCAGGCACAGGGATGGGTCCTGGGCTGTGCACAGGGATGGATCCTGGGCCGTGCACAGGGATGGATCCTGCTCCAGGCACAGGGATGGGTCCTGGGCTGTGCACAGGGATGGATCCTGGGCTGTGCACAGGGATGGATCCTGGGCCGTGCACAGGGATGGATCCTGCTCCGTGCACAGGGATGGATCCTGGGCCGTGCACAGGGATGGATCCTGGGCCAGGCACAGGGATGGATCCTGGGCTGTGCACAGGGATGGATCCTGCTCCATGCACAGGGATGGATCCTGGGCCGAGCACAGGGATGGATTCCCATCCTCCTCCTGCAGCCGGGAGGTCCAAATCTCGGGGGCTTCAGAGACCCTGAGCCCAGGGTGAGGGGTCCCCCCGTGTTCAGCTGTGCTGGG
>JAJNNQ010000320.1:0-51228 GCA_027886175.1 Phylloscopus collybita
GTCCCCTGCTGTCCCCTGCTGTCCCCTGCTGTCCCCGTGTCCCCACCCTCGGCTCCCGGCGCTGGACGCTCTCCTCTGCAGCGGGGTTTTCTGTCTCTCCTGTGCCCTCAGCACGGCCGCGCGCCGCTGCCGCAGCTCCAGCAGCCGCGCCCGCACCGCCTCGTCCCCGCACACGTCTGGGGGGCCACCAAAGTGTCACCAAAGTGTCACCAAAGTGTCACCAAAGTGTCACCACAAACCACAGTGCCACCCAGTGCCGCCCTGACCCCTCCCAGTGCCACCCTGACCCGTCCCAGTGGACCCCCAGTGCCACCCTGACCCCCCCAATGCCACCCTGACCCGTCCCAGTGCCACCCAGTGTCACCCTGACCCCCTCCCAGTGCCACCTTGACCTGTCCCAGTGTCACCCTGACCCGTCCCAGTGACCCCCAGTGTCACCCTGACCGCCTCCAATGTCACCATGCCCATGGGGACCTTCACCCAGTGACCCCCCCCAGTGTCACCTTCATCCCCTCCCAGTGTCACCCTGACCCTTTCAGTGTCACCCTGACCCGTCCCAGTGTCCCCAGTGTCACCCTGACCCCCTCCAGTGACCCCCGTGTCACCCTGCCCCATCCCCAAAATCCCCAAAACCCCCCAAAACCTCCAAAAACCCTGACCCCCCTCCAGTGACCCCCGTGTCACCCTGCCCCATCCCAAAATCCCCAAAACCCCCCAAAACCTCCAAAAACCTCCAAAAACCCCCAAAAGCCCCAAAAAACCCCAAAAACCCCAAACCCCCCCAAAACCCCAAAACCCCAAAAAACCCCAAAATCCCCAAAAACCCAAAAACCCCAAAACCCCCCAAAACCCCCAAAAAACCCCAACCCCCCCAAAAACCCCAAAATCCCCAAAAACCCCAAAACCCCCCAAAATCCCAAAAACCCCCAAAACCCCAAAACGCCCCAAAAACCCAAAAACCCCAAAACCCCAAAACCCCCAAAACCCCAAAACCCCAAAAATTCCCCCAAAACCCCAAAACCCCCAAAACCCCAAGATCCAAAATCCCCCAAAAACCCCCAAAACCCCAAAATCCCAAAAACCCCCAAACCCCCCCAAAACCCCAAAAACCCAAAAACCCCAAAACCCCAAAACCCAAAAACCCCAAAACCCCAAAAACCCCCAAAACCCCAAAAACCCCAAAAACTCCAAACACCCCCAAACCCCCAAAAACCCCCCAAAAAACCCCCAAAAACCCAAAAACCCAAAAACCCCCCAAAAACCCCAAAAATCCCAAAAACCCCAAAAACCCCCAAACCCCCAAAACCCCAAAAACCCCAAAACCCCAAAACCTCCAAAAAATCCCAAAAACCCCCAAAATCCCCCAAACCCCCAAAACCCCAAACCCCAAAAAACCCCAAAACCCCAAAACCCCAAACCCCCCAAACCCCCCCAAAACCCCCCAAAACCCCCAAAACCCCAAAACCTCCAAAAAACCCCCAAAAAACCCCAAAACCCCCAAAACCCCAAATCCCCCCAAAAACCCCAAAACCCCCAAACCCCCAAAACCCCAAAACCCCCAAAACCCCCAAAAACCCCAAAACCCCCAAAACCCCAAAAACCCCCAAAAACCCCAAAAACCCAAAACCCCCAAAATCCCCAAAACCCCAAAAACCCCAAAACCCCAAAATCCCAAAACCCCCCAAAAACCCCAAAACCCCAAAATTCCCCAAAAACCCCAAAAACCCCCCAAAACCCCAAACCCCCCAAAACCCCAAAACCCCAAAACCCCAAAACCCCCAAAACCCCCCAAACCCCCAAAAACCCCTAAAAACCCCAAAACCCCCGAAAAACCCCAAAAACCCCAAAAACCCCCAAAAACCCCAAAACCGAAAACCCCCAAAACCCCCCAGAAACCCCAAAACCTCAAAACCCCAAAACCCCCGAAAAACCCCAAAAACCCCCAAAAACCCCCAAAAACCCCAAAACCGAAAAACCCCCAAAACCCCCCAAAAACCCCAAAACCCCAAAACCCCAAAAACCCCCAAAAACCCCAAAACCTCCAAAACCCCAAAACCCCCAAAACCCCCCCAAAAAACCCCAAAAACCCCAAAAACCCCAAACCCCCCAAAAACCCCAAAAACCCAAATCCCCAAAAACCCCAAACCCCCCAAAAACCCCAAATCCCCCCAAAACCCCCAAAACCCCCAAAAACCCCAAATCCCCAAAAACCCCAAAAACCCCCCAAAACCCCCAAAACCCCAAATCCCCAAAAACCCCAAAACCCCCCAAAAACCCCAAAACCCCCAAAACCCCCAAAACCCCCCAAAAACCCCAAAAACCCCAAAACCCCCAAAACCCCCCAAAAACCCCAAAACCCCCCAAACCCCCAAATCCCCAAAAACCCCCAAAACCCCCAAATCCCCAAAAACCCCAAATCCCCCCAAAATCCCAAAACCCCCAAAAACCCCAAATCCCCAAAAACCCCAAAACCCCAAAACCCCCAAAACCCCCAAAAACCCCAAAACCGAAAAACCCCCAAAAACCCCAAAATCCCCCAAAAGCCCAAAACCTCAAAAACCCCCAAAACCCCCCAAACCCCCAAACCCCAAAACCCCAAAAACCTCCAAAACCCCAAAACCCCCAAAACCCCAAAACCCTCCAAAAAAATCCCAAAAACCCCCAAAACCCCCAAAACCCCAAAACCCCTAAAAACCCCAAATCCCCCAAAACCCCAAAACCCCCAAAAACCCCCAAAAACCCCAAAACCGAAAACCCCCAAAACCCCCCAGAAACCCCAAAACCTCAAAACCCCAAAACCCCCGAAAAACCCCCAAAAACCCCAAAAACCCCAAAAACCCCAAAACCGAAAAACCCCCAAAACCCCCCAAAAACCCCAAAACCCCAAAACCCCAAAAACCCCCAAAAACCCCAAAACCTCCAAAAACCCCCAAAACCCCCAAAACCCCCCCAAAAAACCCCAAAAACCCCAAAAACCCCAAACCCCCCAAAACCCCAAAAACCCCAAATCCCCAAAAACCCCAAACCCCCCAAAAAACCCCAAATCCCCCCAAAACCCCAAAACCCCCCAAAAACCCCAAATCCCCAAAAACCCCAAAAACCCCCCAAAACCCCAAAACCCCAAATCCCCAAAAACCCCAAAAACCCCCCAAAAACCCCAAAACCCCCAAAACCCCAAAACCCCCCAAAAACCCCAAAAACCCCAAAACCCCCAAAAACCCCCAAAAACCCCAAAACCCCCAAAACCCCCAAAACCCCCAAAACCCCCCAAAACCCCCAAAAACCCCAAAAACCCCAAAAACCCCAACACCCCCCAAAAACCCCAAACACCCCAAAAACCCCAAAAACCCCAAAAACCCCCAAAAACCCCAAAACCCCCAAAAACCCCAAAAACCCCAAAACCGCCAAACCCCCAAACCCCCCAAAAACCCCAAAACCCCAAAAACCCCCAAAAACCCCCAAACCCCCCCAAAACCCCTAAAAACCCCAAAACCCCCAAAAACCCAAAAACCCCCAAACCCCAACCAAAACCCCAAAAACCAAACCCCCAAAAACCCCAAACCCCCCAAAAACCCCCAAAACCCCAAAAACCCCAAAAACCCCAAAAACCCCAAAATCCCCAAAAACCCCCAAAACCCCAAAAACCCCCAAAAAATCCCAAAAACCCCCCAAAACCCCCCAAAACCCCAAAACCCCAAAACCCCCCAAAAACCCCAAAACCCCCAAAACCCCCCAAAACCCCCAAAAAACCCCAAAACCCCAAAAAACCCCAAAACGCCCAAAAACCCAAAACCCAAAACCCCCAAAACACCCCAAAAACCCCAAAAGCCCAAAAACCCTAAAACCCCCAAAACCCCAAAAATCCCACCCCCCCCCAAAACCCCAACCCCCCCAAAAAACCCAAAAACCCAAAAACCCAAAAACCCCAAAAATCCAAAAACCCCCAAAACCCCCAAAACCCCAAAACCCCAAAACCCAAAACCCCAAAAACCCCAAAAACCCAAAAACCCCAAAACCCCAAAACCCCCAAAACCCCAAAACCCCCAAACCCCAAACCCCCCAAAAACCCCTAAAAACCCAAAACCCCAAAACCCCCAAAACCCCCAAAAAACCCCAAAAGCCCCAAAACCCCCCAAACCCCAAAACCCCCCAAAAACCCCCAAAACCCCAAAACCCCAAAACCCAAAATCCCAAAAACCTCTAAAAACCCCCCAAAACCCCAAAATCCCCCCAAATTCCCCCAAATCCCCCCAGCCGCACCCAGGGGGGTCTCGTCCAGCCGGGAGCGCGCGCCGAGCTCGGCTCCGTGCGCCACCAGCAGCTCCGCCAGCGCCACCTGCGGGAGAGAGAGGGAAACACAACGGGGAGAAAAATAACGGGAAAAACAACGGGAAAAACAATGGGAAAAACAATGGAAAAAAAGGGGAGAAACCGGGAAAAAAAGGGAAAAAACCCCAAGAAAAATGGGAAAAAAACCGGGAAAACTGGGAAAAAAAGCGGGGAAACTGGGAAAAAAACCGGGGAAAAAAAAAACAGGAAAAAAAAGGGGAAAAAAAACCGGGAAAAACCCCGGGAAAACGGGAAAAAAAAAATGGGAAAGAAACAGGGAGAACGGGAAAAAAACGGGAAAAAAAATGGGAAAAAAAACGGGAAAAAAACCGGGAAAAACGGGGAAAAAAAAAGGGAAAAACGGGAAAAAAACCGGGAAAAATGGGGAAGAAAAAGGGGACAAAAACCGGGGAAAAAACCGGGAAAAAATGGGGAAAAAACCCGGGAGAAACGGGAAAAAAAACGGGAAAAAAAAAGGGAAAAAAGGGGAAAAAAACGGGAAAAAATGGGAAAAAACCCGGGAGAAACGGGAAAAAAAAAAAAAGAAAAAAAATGGGAAAAAAGGGGAAAAAAACGGGAAAAAAAACCGGGAAAAAATGGGAAAAAACCCGGAGAAACGGGAAAAAAACCAGGAAAAATGGGGAAAAAAAAGGGGAAAAAAACCGGGGAAAAAACCGGGAAAACCGGGAAAAAAAAGGGAAAAAAACCGGAAAAAAAAGGGAGAAATGGGAAAAAAACTGGGAAAAAAAACGGGAAAAACCACCGGAAAAAACGGGAAAACCGGGAAAAAAACCGGAAAAAAAACCCGGAAAAAAACCGGGGAAAAAAATGGGAAAAATGGGAAAAAAAATGGGAAAAAAACCGGGAAAAAACCCGGGAAAAATGGGAAAAAAAGTGGGGAAAAAAAGGGAAAAACGGGGAAAAACAATGGGAAAAAAACGGGAAAAAAAAAACGGGAAAAAAACGGGAGAAACGGGAAAAAAAAAAAAACAGGAAAAAAAAAGGGAAAAAAAAAAGGGAAAACCGGGAAAAAAACCGGGAAAAACGGGGAGAAAAGCGAGAAAAAAAAAAAGGGAAAAAAGGGGAAAAAAATGGGAAAAAAAACCGGGAAGAAAATGGGAAAAAAAACGGGAAAAAAAACCGGGAAGAAAATGGGGAAAAAACCGGGACAAACGGGAAAAAAAACGGGAAAAAAGAATGGGAAAAAAGGAAAAAAAAACGGGAAAAAAGAATGGGAAAAAAGGAAAAAAAAACGGGAAAAAAGAATGGGAAAAAAGGGAAAAAAACCGGGAGAAACGGGAAAAAGAGGGGAAAAATGGGGGAAAAAAAGGGGAAAAAAACCGGGGAAAAAACCAGGAAAACCGGGAAAAAAAAGGGAAAAAACCGGAAAAAACCAGGAGAAACGGGAAAAAAACTGGAAAAAAAAAACAGGAAAAAACACCGGGAAAAACGGGAAAACCGGGAAAAAAAACGGGAAAAAAAAAGGGAAAAATGGGGAAAAAAAAAGGGAAAAAAACTGGGAAAAAAACCGGAAAAAAGGGAAAAAAAGTGGGGAAAAAAAAGGGAAAAACGGGGAAAAAAAAGGGGAAAAAACCGGGAAAAACAATGGGAAAAAAATGGGAAAAAAAACGGGGAAAAAAACGGGGAAAAAACCGGGGAAAAAACGGGGAGAAACGGAGAAAAAAAAAGGGGAAAAAAATGGGAAAAAAAAGGGGAAAAAAAATGGGAAAAAAAAAGGGAAAAACAATGGGAAAAAAAACAGGGGAAAAACCCGGGGAAAAAAACGGGGAAAAAAAAAAAACGGGAAAAAAATTGGGAAAAATGGGAAAAAAGTGGGAAAAAAAGGGGGAAAACGGGGAAAAAAAAGGGGAAAAAAAGGGAAAAAAAACCAGGAGAAACGGGAAAAAAACCGGGGAAAATGGGGGAAAAAAAGGGGAAAAAAACCGGAAAAAAACCGGGAGAAATGGGAAAAAAACTGGGAAAAAAAAAACGGGAAAAAACACCGGGAAAAACGGGAAAACCGGGAAAAAAAACGGGAAAAAAAAAGGGAAAAAAAAAAGGGAAAAAAAAAGGGAAAAAAAAAAGGGAAAAAACCCGGGAAAAAACCCAGGAAAAATGGGAAAAAAGTGGGAAAAAAAGGGAAAAGCGGGGAAAAAAAAGGGGAAAAAACCGGGAAAAACAATGGGAAAAAAAAACGGGAAAAAAAAAGGGGAAAAAACATGGGAAAAACGGGAAAACGGGGAAAAAAACCGGGAGAAACGGGAAAAAACCGGGAAAAAATCCGGGAAAAACGGGGAAAAAACCAAGAAAAACGGGAAAACCGAGAAAAAAAACGGGAAAAATCCCGGGAAAAACGGGGGAAAAAAAACGGGAAAAATAACGTGAAAAATGGGAAAAAAACCGGAAAAACCCCCAGAAAAACCGGGAAAAAAACCAGAAAAAAACCGGGAAAAAAAACTGGGAAAAAAAACGGGAAAAAAACCGGGAAAAAACCCAGGAAAACTGGGAAAAAAACTGGGAAAAAAACTGGGGAAAAAAAGGGGAAAAAACCCGGGAAAAATGGGAAAAAAACTGGGAAAAATGGGAAAAAAACCCAGGAAAAATAACGTGAAAAATGGGAAAAAAAAGGGAAAAAAAAAGGTGAAAAAAACTGGGAGAAACAACGGGAAAAAAATGGGAAAAACGGGGAAAAAAACAGGAAAAAAACAGGAAAAAAACCGGGGAAACCGGGGAAAAAACCGGGAAAAAAACCTGGGAAAAACGGGAAAAAAAATGGGAAAAAAATCCGGGAAAACTGGGAAAAAAACCGGGAAAAACGGGAAAAAAACTGGGAAAATGGGGAAAAAAACCCGGGAAATGCAGGAAAAAAAACGGGAAAAAAAACAGGAAAAAAAATGGGAAAAACAGGAAAAAAACTGGGAAAAAACCGGGGAAAAATGGGAAAAAAACTGGGAAAAAAACCGGGAAAAATGGGAAAAAAACTGGGAAAAAACCCAGGAAAAATGGGAAAAAAAACCACGGGAAAAACAGGAAAAAACCCCGGGAGAAACGGGAAAAAAAAACCAGGAAAAAAACCGGGAAAAACCGGAAAAAAACCAGGAAAAAAACCAGGAGAATCGGGAAAAAAACCAGGAAAAAACCCGAGAAAAATGGGAAAAACCGGGAAAAAAACCGGGAAAACCGGGAAAAACGGGAAAAAAGCCGGGAAAAAAGCCGGGAAAACTGGGAAAAAAAACGGGAAAAAAAACGGGAGAAATGGGAAAAAAAAACGGGAGAAACGGGGAAAATGGGAAAAAAACTGGGAAAAAAACCAGAAAAAAACCCGGGAAAAACGGGAAAAAAACCGGGAAAAAAAGCGGGGAAAAAATCGGGAAAAACGGGAAAATAAAATGGGAAAAAACCCGGGAGAAACAGGAAAAAACTGGGAAAAAAATCTGGGAAAAAAATTGAGAAAAATGGGAAAAAAACCGGGAAAAATGGGAAAAAACCCCGGGAAAAACGGGAAAAAAACCGGGAGAAACGGGAAAAAAACCGGAAAAAAAAAATGGGAAAACCGGGAAAAAAACAGGAGAAATGGGAAAAAAAACGGGAAAAAAACGGGAGAAACGGGAAAAAAACTGGGAAAAAAACCGGGGAAAAAAGGGAAAAAACCCAGGAAAACCGGGAAAAAAACCGGGAAAAAAACCGGGAAAAAAAACGGGAAAAAAACCGGGAAAAAACCGGGAAAAACAGGAAAAAAAAGAGAAAAAAAAGTGAAAAATGGGAAAAAAACCGGGAAATACGGTAAAAAAAGCGGGGAAAAAAACCAGGAAAATGGGGAAAAAACCCGAGAAAAACGGGAAAAAACCCGAGAAAAACGGGAAAAAAACGAGAAAAAACCCGGGAAAAACGGGAAAAAAACGGGAAAAAAACCAGGAAAAACGGGAAAAAAAACGGGAAAAACGACAAAAAAAAAAAAAAAAACAGGAAAAAAACCCCAGGAAAAACGGGAAAAAAAACGGGAAAAAAAACGGGAAAAAAAGGGGGAAAAAAAAGGGAAAAAAACCGGGAAAAAATCCGGGATGGCCCAGGGGGGTGACAGACAGAGGGGGGGAGGTGCCAGGTGCCAGGTGCCGGTGACAGACAGGGGGAGGTGCCAGGTGACAGAGGGGAGGTGACAGACAGAGGGGAGGTGACAGGTGCCAGCCAGGGGGGGTCGGTGACAGACGGAGGGGAGGTGACAGAGGGGGGGAGGTGACAGACAAAGCGGGGAGGTGCCAGGTGCCAGAGGGGAGGTGACAGGTGACAAAGGGGAGGTGACAGACAGAGGGGGGTCGGTGCCAGGTGCCAGGTGCCAGGTGACAAACAGCCAGGGGGTGTGGGTGTCAGACCTGTCCCCAGCAGGCGGCGGCGTGCAGCGGCTCCCAGCCGTCGCAGTGCCAGGTGACAGACAGAGGGGAGGTGACAGGTGACAGAGGGGAGGTGACAGCCAGGGGGTGTGGGTGACAGACCTGTCCCCAGCAGGTGGCGGCGTGCAGCAGCTCCCAGCCGTCCACAGTGCCAGGTGACAGACAGGGGGAGGTGACAGGTGACAGAGGGGAGGTGACAGGTGACAGACAGAGGGGAGGTGACAGACAGAGGGAGGTGACAGGTGACAGAGGGGAGGTGACAGGTGACAGACAGAGGGAGGTGACAGGTGACAGAGGGAGGTGACAGGTGACAGAGGGGAGGTGACAGACAGAGGGAGGTGACAGGTGACAGAGGGAGGTGCCAGGTGACAGAGGGGAGGTGACAGGTGACAGAGGGGAGGTGACAGGTGACAGACAGAGGGAGGTGCCAGGTGACAGGTGACAGAGGGGAGGTGACAGCCAGGGCGGGTCGGTGACAGACCTGTCCCCAGCAGGCGGCGGCGTGCAGCGGCTCCCAGCCGTCGCGGTCGCGGCTGTCGGGGCGGGCACCGCGCTCCAGCAGCAGCTCGGCCGCCTCCAGGTACCCGTGGGCGGCGGCCACGTGCAGCTGCAGGAGGGGACAGACGGGGTTGGGGACAGGGTTGGGGACAGCGGTGGTGGCACCCCGGGGTGGCACAGGGGGGGTGGGAGGTTTTGGGGTTTGGGTGCTGGCGGGGTCACAGCGGGGGAGACTGGGGTGGTGTCACCCCGATCCCGCCCAGTGTCACCCTGAGCCTTTCAGTGTCCCCCAGTGTCACCCTGATCACCCCCAGTGTCACCCTGTCCCTCCCAGTGTCCCCAGTGCCACCCTGACCCCACCTCAGTGACCCCCAGTGTCACCCTCACCCCCTCCAATGTCACCATGGCCACGGAGACCTTCACCCAGTGACCCCCAGTGTCACCTCAATTCCCTCCCAGTGTCCCCAATGCCACCCTGACCCCAGATCAGTGTCCCCCAGTGTCACCTCAACCCCCTCCCAGTGCCACCCTGACCCTCCCCAGTGTCACCTTGATCCCCATCAGTGTCACCCTCACCCCCTCCCAGTGTCCCCCAGTGCCACCCTGACCCCTCCAGTGTCACCTTGACCCTCCCAGTGTCCCCAATGACACCCTGACCCCTCCCAGTGACCCCCAGTGTCACCCTGACCCCCTCCAATGTCACCATGGCCACGGGGACCTTCACCCAGTGACCCCCCCCAGTGTCACCTTCATCCCCTCCCAGTGTCCCCCAGTGTCCCCCTGTCCCTCCCAGTGCCACCCTGACCCCTCCCAGTGTCACCCTCACCCCTCCCAGTGTCACCCTCACCCCCTCCCAGTGTCACCCTGACGCTCCCAGTGCCACCCTGACCCCTCCCAGTGTCACCCTGACGCTCCCAGTGCCACCCTGACCCCTCCCAGTGTCACCCTGACGCTCCCAGTGTCACCCTCACCCCCTCCAATGTCACCATGCCCATGGGGACCTTCACCCAGTGACCCCCAGTGTCACCCCGATCCCTTGCAGTGACTCGAATGCCACCCTGTCCCAGTGTCCCCCAGTGTCACCCTGACCCTCCCAGTGTCACCCTGTCCCTCCCAGTGCCACCCCAATCCCCTCCCAGTGTCCCCCAGTGCCACCCTGACCCTCCCAGTGTCACCCTGAGCCTCCCAGTGTCACCTTCATCCCCTCCCAGTGTCCCCCAGTGCCACCCTGACCCTCCCAGTGTCACCCTGATCCCCCCCAGTGTCGCCCTCACCCCCTCCCATTGTCACCCTGACCCATCCCAGTGTCACCCAGTGCCACCCTGACCCCTCCAGTGTCACCCCAAACCCCTCCTAGTGACCCCCAGTGCCACCCTGACCCTCCCAGTGTCACCCTGACCCTCCCAGTGTCACCCTGATCGCCCCCAGTGTCACCTTCACCCCCTCCCAGTGTCCCCCAGTGTCACCCTGACCCTCCCAGTGTCACCCTGATCGCCCCCAGTGTCACCTTCACCCCCTCCCAGTGTCCCCCAGTGTCACCCTGTCCTTTCCCAGTGTCACCCCAATCCCCTCCCAGTGACCCCAGTGCCACCCTGACCCTCCCAGTGCCACCCTCATCCCCTCCAATGTCACCAGGGCCATGGGGACCTTTACCCACTGACCCCCAGTGTCACCCTGACCCTCCCCCAGTGCCACCCTCATCCCCTCCCAGTGTCCCCCAGTGTCCCCCCAGTGTCCCCAGTGCCACCCTGACCCCACCTCAGTGTCCCCCAGTGTCACCTTTACCCCCCCAATGTCACCACAACCATGGGGACCTTCACCCAGTGACCCCCCCCATGTCACCTTCATCCCCTCCCAGTGTCCCCCAGTGCCACCCTGACCCCTCCCAGTGTCACCCTGACGCTCCCAGTGTCACCCTCACCCCCTCCAATGTCACCATGCCCATGGGGACCTTCACCCAGTGACCCCCAGTGTCACCCCGATCCCTTGCAGTGACTCGAATGCCACCCTGTCCCAGTGTCCCCCAGTGTCACCCTGTCCCTCCCAGTGCCACCCCAATCCCCTCCCAGTGTCCCCCAGTGCCACCCTGACCCTCCCAGTGTCACCCTGATCCTCCCCCAGTGTCACCCCAATCCCCTCCCAGTGTCCCCCAGTGCCACCCTGACCCTCCCAGTGTCCTCCAGTGCCACCTTGACTCTCCCAGTGTCACCGTGACCCCTCCAGTGTCACCTCAACCCCCTCCCAGTGTCCCCCAGTGTCCCCCTGACCCTCCCAGTGTCACCCTCATCCCCTCCCAGTGTCCCCCAGTGTCCCCCTGACCCTCCCAGTGTCACCCTGATCGCCCCCAGTGTCACCCCAATCCCCTCCCAGTGTCCCCCAGTGTCCCCCAGTGCCACCCTGTCCCTCCCAGTGTCACCCTGACCCCTCCAGTGTCACCTCAACCCCCCCCAGTGTCCCCCTGACCCTCCCAGTGTCCCCCAGTGCCACCCCAACCACGCCCCCTCCCCACCCCCCATCCCCCCCCTCCCCCCGCCCCACCCCCACCCTCACTGTCCCCTCCCCCCCGCCCCCCCAGCTGTCCCCAGCTGTCCCCAATGTCCCCACCAGGGTGGCCCCGTGTCCCCGGGGCGCGTCCAGGTCGGCTCCGTCCCGGATGAGCCCCCGGATCTCCTGGAGCATCGAGCGCTCGGTGGCCGCCCGCGCCTCCTCGATCCGCTCCTGGGTGATCCCTGCCGGTGACACCGACGGTGACATCGGTGACAACGAGGGGGAGGTGACACCGGTGACGCCCCCCCGGGGGTGGTGGCACCCACCTTGGCGGGCCATGGCGCTCTCCAGGCAGTCCAAGGTGGCCTCGTCCTCGCAGAGGTCGTAGGGCATGTTCCCGTCCGAGTTCACCGCCAGCAGGTCCGCGCCGCTGCGCCGGGGGAATTCGGGAATTCGGGGTTTGGGATCGACTCCGGCATCCGGCTCGTCCCCCGGGGTGGGGGAAATTTGGGATCGGTTTTGGGATCGGGGGTGGGAACTGGCCCATCCGGGGGGGAATTTGGGATCGGTTTTTGGGATCGAGTCCGGGATCCGGCTCGACCCCAGGGGGGAAAATTTGGGATCGGGTTTGGGATCGAGTCTGGGATCTGGTCCATCCCCAGGGCGGGGAAAATTTGGGATCGGTTTTGGGATCGAGTCCGGGATCCAGCTCGTCCCCGGGGGGGAAAATTTGGGATCGGTTTTGGGATCGGGGGTGGGAACTGGCCCATCCGGGGGGGATTTGGGATCGGTTTTTGGGATCGACTCCGGGATCTGGTCCATCCCCAGGGCAGGGGAAATTTGGGATCGGTTTTGGGATCGAGTCTGGGATCCAGCCTGTCCCCGGGGGGGAAAATTTGGGATCGGGTTTGGGATCAGGGGTGGGAACTGGCCCATCCGGGGGGGATTTGGGATCGGTTTTGGGATCGGGAGTGGGAACTGCCCCATCCCAGGGGAAATTCGGGATCGGGGTTTGGGATCGAGTCTGGGATCCGGCTCGTCCCCCGGGGGGAAAATTTGGGATTGGATTTGGGATCGAGTCTGGGAACTGGTCCAGCCCCGGTGTGGGGGGAATTTGGGATCGGTTTTTGGGATCGAGTCCGGGATCCGGCTCGACCCCAGTGGGGAAAATTTGGGATTGGTTTTGGGATCGGGGGTGGGAACTGGCTCATCCAGGGGGGATTTGGGATCGGTTTTGGGATCGAGTCTGGGAACTGGTCCAGCCCCGGTGTGGGGGGAATTTGGGATCGGTTTTTGGGATCGGGGGTGGGAACTGCCCCATCCCGGGGGAAATTCGGGATCGGGGTTTGGGATCGAGTCCAGGATCCGGTCCATCCCCGGGGGGAAAATTTGGGATTGGTTTTGGGATTGGGGGTGGGATCTGGCCCATCCGGGGGGGAATTTGGGATCGGTTTTTGGGATCGGGGGTGGGAACTGGCCCATGCGGGGGGGAATTCGGGATCGGTTTTTGGATCGACTCCGGGATCCGGCTCGACCCCAGGGGGGAAAATTTGGGATCGGGTTTGGGATCGGGGGTGGGAACTGGCCCATCCGGGGGGGAATTTGGGATCGGTTTTTGGGATCGACTCCGGGATCCGGCTCGACCCCCGGGGGGAAAATTCGGGATTGGATTGGGGATCGGGGGTGGGAACTGGCCCATCCCCAGGGCGGGGGAAATTTGGGATCGGTTTTGGGATTGGGGGTGGGAACTGGCCCATCCGGGGGGGAATTTGGGATCGGTTTTTGGGATCGAGTCCGGGATCTGGTCCATCCCCAGGGCGGGGGAAATTTGGGATCGGTTTTGGGATCGGGGGCAGGATCCGGCCCGTCCCCCAGGGAAATTCCGGATCGATTCTGGGATCGATTCTGGGATCTGGCCCATCTCCAGGGAGGGGGGAATTTGGGATCGGTTTTTGGGATCGAGTCCGGGATCCAGCTCGTCCCCCCGGGGGAAAATTTGGGATCGGTTTTGGGATCGAGTCCAGGATCTGGTCCATCCCCAGGGCAGGGGAAATTTGGGATTGGGTTTGGGATCGAGTCTGGAATCCAGCCTGTCCCCGGGGTGGGGGAATTCGGGATCGGACTTGGGATCGAGTCCGGGATCCGGCCAATCCCCAGGAGGGGGGAATTTGGGATCGATTTCGGGATCCGCCCCACCCTGGGATCCGTTCCCATCCCAGGATCCATCCCACGCCCCCGCTGTCCCCGCTGTCCCTGCTGTCCCTGGTGTCCCCAATGTCCCCAATGTCCTCTCCCTGTCCCCACTGTCCCCCCAGTGTCCCCTCTGTCCCCTCTGTCCCCCCCACGGTGTCCTGTCTTGTCCCCTCTCTCCCCACTGTGCCCCATGTCCCTGCAGTGTCCCCAATGTCCCTCCAATGTCCCCAAAGTCCCCCCGGTCCCCAATATCCCCAATGTCCCTACTGTCTGTCCCCGCTGTCCCCACAGTGTCCCCTCTCTGTCCCCCCCTCTGTCCCCACTGTCCCCTCTGTCCCCAATGTCCCCACTGTCCCCTCTGTCCCCGGTGTTCCTGCTGTCCCCTCTGTCCCCCCAACAGTGTCCCATCTCTGTCCCCTCTCTCCCCGGTGTCCCCACTGCCCCCACTGTCCCCAATGTCCCCCAATGTCCCCAATGTCCCCACTGCCCTCACTGCCCCTGCTGTCCCCACTGTCCCCTCTGTCCCCTCTCTCCTCACTGTCCCTGCAGTGTCCCCAATGTCCCCAACGTCCCCGCTGTCCCCACTGTGTCCCCTCTCTCTCCGCTGTCCCCTCTGTCCCCAATGTCCCCCCAATGTCCCCAATGTCCCCCCAATGTCACCTCTGTCCCCAATGTCCCCACTGTGTCCCCGCTGTCCCCTCTGTCCCCACAGTGTTCCCAATGTCCCCAGTGTCCCTGCAGTGTCCGTAATGTCCCCAATGTCCCCCCAATGTCCCCACTGCCCCCTCTCTGTCCCCACTGTCCCCTCTGTCCCCACTGTCCCCACTGTCCCCGCTGTCCCCAATGTCCCCCCACTGTCCCCTCTGTCCCCGCAGTGTCCCCTCTGTCCCCGCAGTGTCCCCACTGTCCCCTCTGTCCCCACTGTCCCCGCTGTCCCCAATGTCCCCCCACTGTCCCCTCTGTCCCCGCAGTGTCCCCTCTGTCCCCGCAGTGTCCCCTCTGTCCCCGCTGTCCCCAATGTCCCCCCACTGTCCCCTCTGTCCCTGCAGTGTCCCCTCTGTCCCCTCTGTCCCCACTGTGTCCCCTCTGTCCCCACTGTCCCCGCAATGTCCCCACTTTCCCCAATGTCCCCACTGCCCTCACTGTCCCCTCTCTGTCCCGCTGTCCCTGCGGTCCCCACAGTGTCCCCTCTCTCCCTGGAGTCCCCACTGTCCCCCATGTCCCCTCCCTGTCCCCAATGTCCCCACTGTCCCCAATGTCCCCACTGCCCCCTCTCTGTCCCCAATGTCCCTTCTGTCCCCTCTCTCCTCACTGTCCCTGCAGTGTCCCCAAAGTCCCCAATGTCCCCCCGCTGTCCCCTCTGTCCCCAATGTCCCCTCTGTCCCCACTGTCCCCAATGTCCCCAATGTCCCCACTGTCCCCCCGCTGTCCCCTCTGTCCCCACTGTCCCCAATGTCCCCCCACTGTCCCCGCTGTCCCCAATGTCCCCGCTGTCCCCTCTGTCCCCAATGTCCCCACTATCCCTGCAGTGTCCCCGCTGTCCCCACTGTCCCCGCTGTCTGTCCCCACTGTCCCTTCTGTCCCCTCTCTCCTCACTGTCCCTGCAGTGTCCCCAATGTCCCCAATGTCCCCCCACTGTCCCCAATGTCCCCGCTGTCCCCACTGTGTCCCCTCTCTCCGCTGTCCCCTCTGTCCCCAATGTCCCCCCAATGTCCCCAATGTCCCCCAATGTCTCCAATGTCCCCACTGCCCCCTCTCTGTCCCCGCTGTCCCCTCTGTCCCCACAGTGTTCCCAATGTCCCCACTGTCCCCGCTGTCCCCAATGTCCCCGCTGTCCCCACTGTCCCCTCTGTCCCCGCTGTCCCCTCTGTCCCCTCTGTCCCCTCTATCCCCACTGTCCCCTCTATCCCCAATATCCCCACTGTCCCCTCTGTCCCTGCAGTGTCCCCTCTGTCCCCCCACTGTCCCCGCTGTCCCCACTGTCCCCGCTGTCTGTCCCCACTGTCCCCACTGTCCCTGCAGTGTCCCCACTGTCCCTGCAGTGTCCCCTCTGTCCCCGCAGTGTCCCCAATGTCCCCCTGCTGTCCCCGCTGTCCCCCCGGGTACCGCTGGACCAGCAGCTGCACCAGCCCGCGGTGGCCGCAGGTGGCGGCCGCGTGCAGCGGCGTCCAGAGCTCGGCGTCCCGGGCGTTGGCGTCGGCGCCGGAGTCCAGGAGCAGCCGGACCAGCGGGAGAGCGTCGTCGATGCAGCACTGGGAATGATGGGAATGGGAATGGGAATGGAAAAATGGGATTGGGGATGGAAAAATGGGATTGGGATGGGATTTCGTGGTCCAGGAGCAGCCGGACCAGCGGGAGAGAGTCGTCGATGCAGCACTGGGAATGATGGGAACGGTGGGAATGGGAGCGGAAAAATGGGATTGGGAATGGTGGGAATGGGATTGGGGATGGGATTTCATGGTCCAGGAGCAGCCGGACCAGCGGGAGAGAGTCGTCGATGCAGCACTGGGAATGATGGGAATGACGGGAATGGGGGTGGAAAAATGGGATTGGGAATGGGAGTGGGAATGGGATTGGGGATGGGATTGGGATTGGGAGTGATGGGAATGGTGGGAATGGGATTGGGAATGACGGGAATGGGATTGGAAAAACGGGATTGGGAATGGGATGGAATTGGGATTGGGGTGGGAATGGTGGGAATGGGATTGGGGATGGAAAAATGGGATTGGGGATGGAAAAATGGGATTGGGAATGGGAATGGAAAAATGGGATTGGGAATGGGAATGGAAAAATGGGATTGGGAATGGGAATGGTGGGAATGGGAGTGGTGGGAATGGGATTGGGATTGGGATTGGGAATGATGGGATTGGGGATGGGATTTCACGGTCCAGGAGCAGCCGGACCAGCGGGAGCGAGTCGTCGATGCAGCGCTGGGAACGATGGGAATGATGGGAATGATGGGAATGATGGGAATGATGGGAATGGGGATGGAAAAATGGGATTGGGAGCAGAAAAATGGGATTGGGGATGGTGGGAATGGGATTGGGGATGGGATTGGGAATGATGAGATTGGGATTGGGAATGACGGGAATGGGGTTCAGAATGGTGGGAATGGGATTGGGGATGGGATTTCGTGGTCCAGGAGCAGCCAGACCACCAGGACAGAGCTGTGGATGCAGCACCGGGAATGGGATTGGGAATGGGAATGGGAATAGTGGGAATGGGAGTGGGACAATGGGATTGGGAATGGAAAAATGGGATTGGGAATGGTGGGAATGGGATTGGGATGGGATTTCATGGTCCAGGAGCAGCCGGACCAGCAGGAGAGAGTCGTCGATGCAGCGCTGGGAACGGTGGGAATGGGAATGGGAATGGGAATGGAAAAATGGGAATGGGGATGGTGGGAATGGGAATGGGAGTGGAAAAATGGGATTGGGAATGGAAAATGGGATTGGGAATGGAAAAATGGGATTGGCAGTGGTGGGAATGGGATTGGGAATGGAAAAATGGGATTGGCAGTGGTGGGAATGGGAGTGGGAATGGAAAAATGGGAATGGGAGTGGTGGGAATGGGATTGGGAATGATGAGACTGCGATTGGGAATGACGGGAATGGAGGGAATGGGATTGGGAATGACGGGAATGGGGTTCAGAATGGTGGGAATGGGATTGGAAAAACGGGATTGGGAATGGGATGGAATTGGGATTGGGGTGGGAATGGTGGGAATGGGATTGGGAATAGAAAAATGGGATTGGGAATGGAAAAATGGGATTGGGAATGGGAATGGAAAAATGGAATGGGCAGTGGTGGGAATGGGAGTGGGAATGGAAAAATGGGATTGGGAATGGAAAAAATGGGAATGGGAATGGAAAAATGGGATTGGGAAAGGAAAAATGGGATTGGGAATGGAAAAATGGGATTGGGAATGGAGTGGGAATGAGGGGAATGATGGGAATGGGATTGGGAATAATATGTCTAGAAATAATGGGATAGGGAATAATGGGATTGGGAATGGGATTGGATTGGGATTGGGATGGGAATTACGGGAACAATGGGAATGATGGGAATGGGATTGGAATCATGGGAATCATGGGATTGGGAATGGGAATGGGTTTGGGAATGATGGGAATGGGATTGGGGATGGGATTTCATGGTCCAGGAGCAGCCGGATCACCGGGATGGAGCCGTGGATGCAGCACCGGGAACGGGATTGGGAATGGGAATGGGAATAGTGGGAATGGGAGTGGGACAATGGGATTGGGAATGGAAAAATGGGATTGGAATGGTGGGATTAGGATTGGGATGGGATTTCATGGTCCAGGAGCAGCCGGACCAGCGGGAGAGAGTCGTCGATGCAGCACTGGGAACGGTGGGAATGGGAATGGGAATGGAAAAATGGGATTGGGGATGGTGGGAATGGGATTGGGAATGGAAAAATGGGATTGGGAATGGTGGGAATGGGAATGGGGATGGTGGGAATGGGATTGGGATGGGATTTCACAGTCCAGGAGCAGCCGGACCAGCAGGAGCGAGTTGTCGATGCAGCGCTGGGAATGATGGGAATGGTGGGAATGGGAATGGGAATGGAAAAATGGGAATGGAATGGAAAAATGGGATTGGGATGGGATTTCATGGTCCAGGAGCAGCCGGACCAGCGGGAGAGAGTCGTCAATGCAGCGCTGGGAACGATGGGAATGGGAATGGGAATGATGGGAATGATGGGAATGGGAATGGAAATAGAAAAATGGGATTGGGAATGGTGGGAATGGGAATGGAAAAATGGGATTGGGAATGGGAAAATGGGATTGGGGATGGGATTTCACGGTCCAGGAGCAGCCGGACCAGCGGGAGAGAGTCGTTGATGCAGCGCTGGGAACGATGGGAATGGTGGGAATGGGAATGGGAATGGAAAAATGGGAATGGGAATTGGAGTGGGAATGGGATTGGGAATGGGATTGGGGATGGTGGGAATGGGATTGGGATGGGATTTCATGGTCCAGGAGCAGCCGGACCAGCGGGAGAGAGTCATCGATGCAGCACTGGGAACGGTGGGAATGGGAATGGGAATGGAAAAATGGGATTGGGGATGGAAAAATGGGATTGGAAATGGTGGGAATGGGAGTGGTGGGAATGGGATTGGGATTGGGAATGATGGGACTGGGATTTCATGGTCCAGGAGCAGCCGGACCAGCGGGAGAGAGTCGTCGATGCAGCACTGGGAACGATGGGAATGATGGGAATGGGAATGGGAAAATGGGAATGGGGATGGTGGGAATGGGAATGGGAGTGGAAAAATGGGATTGGGAATGGAAAATGGGATTGGGAATGGAAAAATGGGATTGGCAGTGGTGGGAATGGGATTGGGAATGGAAAAATGGGATTGGGAGTGGTGGGAATGGGATTGGGAATGATGAGACTGCGATTGGGAATGACGGGAATGGAGGGAATAGGATTGGGAATGACGGGAATGGGGTTCAGAATGGCGGGAATGGGATTGGGAATGGTGGGAATGGGATTGGAAAAACGGGATTGGGAATGGGATGGAATTGGGATTGGGGTGGGAATGATGGGAATGGGATTGGAAAGAGAAAAATGGGATTGGGAATGGAAAAATGGGAATGGGAGTGGTGGGAATGGGAGTGGGAATGGGATTGGGATGGGATTTCATGGTCCAGGAGCAGCTGGACCAGCGGGAGCGAGTCGTCAATGCAGCGCTGGGAACGATGGGAATGGGAATGGGAAAATGGGATTGGGAATGGAAAAATGGGATTGGGAATGGAAAAATGGGATTGGCAGTGGTGGGAATGGGAGTGGGAATGGAAAAATGGGATTGGGAATGGGAATGGTGGGAATGGGAGTGGTGGGAATGGGATTGAGATTGGGAATGATGGGATTGGGATGGGATTTCACGGTCCAGGAGCAGCCGGACCAGCGGGAGAGAGTCGTCGATGCAGCACTGGGAACGATGGGAATGATAGGAATGGGAATAATGGGAATAGTGGGAATGGGAGTGGAAAAATGGGATTGGAATGGTGGGAATGATGGGAATGGGAATGGAAAAATGGGATTGGGAATGGTGGGATTGGGATTGGGGATGGGATTGGGAATGATGAGATTGGGATTGGGAATGACGGGAATGGTGGGAATGGGATTGGGAATGACGGGAATGGGATTGGAAAAACGGGATTGGGAATGGGATGGAATTGGGATTGGGGTGGGAATGGTGGGAATGGGATTGGGAATAGAAAAATGGGATTGGGAATGGAAAAATGGGATTGGGGATGGAAAAATGGGATTGGAATGGTGGGAATGGGATTGGGGATGGGATTTCATGGTCCAGGAGCAGCCGGACCAGCGGGAGCGAGACGTCGATGCAGCGCTGGGAACGGTGGGAATGACAGGAATGGGGATGGAAAAATGGGATTGGGAATGGAAAAATGGGATTGGGATTGGGAATGGGAATGGGAATGGGGTGGGAATGATGGGAATGGGATTGGGAATAATATGTCTAGAAATAATGGGATAGGGAATAATGGGATTGGGAATGGGATTGGATTGGGATTGGGATGGGAATGACGGGAACAATGGGAATGATGGGAATGGGAGTGGGAATCACGGGAATCATGGGATTGGGAATGGGAATGGGAATGGGAATGATGGGATTGGGATTGGGGATGGGATTTCATGGTCCAGGAGCAGCCGGATCACCGGGATGGAGCCGTGGATGCAGCACCGGGAATGGGATTGGGATTGGGAATGGGACTGAGAAAACGGGATTGGGAATGGGAATGGTGGGAATGGGATTGGGAATAATGGGATTGGGAATGGGATTGGATTGGGATTGGGGTGGGAACGATGGGAATAGGATTCATGGGAATCATGGAATTGGGATTGGGATTGGGATTGGGATTGGGGATGGGATTTCACGCTCCAGGAGCAGCCGGACCATCGGGATGGAGCCGTGGATGCAGCACCGGGAACGGGGTGGGAATGGGGTGGGAATGATGGGAATGGTGGGAACGGGGCGGGATCCCCGGCGTTGGGACGTCGGAGGTTAACGGGATGGGACGGAGGTGGGAAACATTGGGATTTGGGATCCGTGGGCAGAGAGGGGACGGGAAGGAGCTGGGGATGGAAACGGGGCTGGAAAAGGTTTTGGGGTCACTGGGATAGGGAAGGATCCGGGATCGCCGGGGACGGGATCCGGGAAAAACCTGGATTTGGGAAGTCAGGGGTCGGGATCACCGGGCAATGGGATGGGAAAGGACCCGGATCTGGGATCAGCGGAATCTGGGATCAGCAGGTAATGGGATGGGCCTGGATTTGGGTTCCGCAGGATTTGGGATCAGCGGGATCTGGGATCAGCAGGTAATGGGATGGGCCTGGATTTGGGTTCAGCAGGATTTGGGATCACCGGGATTTGGGATCAGCAGGTAATGGGATGGGATGGGAAGGACATGGAGATGGGATATTGGGATCTGGGATCAATGGATGGAGCTGGGATGGGATTGGCCTGGATTTGGGATCGCTGGGATTTGGGATCACCAGGTAATGGGATGGGATGGGATGGGATGGGATGGGATGGGATGGGCCTGGATTTGGGATCACTGGGATCTGGGATCAGCAGGTAATGGGATGGGATGGGCCTGGATTTGGGATCAGCAGGATTTGGGATGGGATGGGATGGGAAGGACATGGAGATGGGATATTGGGATCTGGGATCAGCAGTCAATGGGATGGGATGGGCCTGGATTTGGGATCACCGGGATCTGGGATCAGCAGGTAATGGGATGGGATGGGAAGGGCCTGGATTTGGGATCACCGGGATCTGGGATCAGCAGATGGAACCGGGATGGAAAAGCCCCAAATCCGGGATATCAGAATCAGTTAATGGGACAGGAAGGACCCGGATCCTCCAGGATCACGGGAAGGACCCGGCTCCGGAACTCGGGGAGGCGGGATGGCCGCCGGAGCCGGGACGGAGGGCGGGAATGCCGGGAACGCCGGGAATACCTGGTGCAGCGCCGTCAGCCCGTCCTCGTTGCACAGGTCGGGGCTGATCCCGCTCTCCAGGAACTGCCGGACTGCAGAGGAACGGGATCGGGAATGCCGGGAATCCCAACGGAACCGCGGAGCATTCCCATGGAACCACCGGGAATTCCATTGGAACCACCGGGAATCCCAAGGGAGCCATGACACATCTCAGTGGCAATTCCCAGCATCCCAAAGGCCATTCCCAGGATCCCAATGGTGATTCCAAGGATTCTGATGGAACCACCAACTATCCCAAAGACATTCCCAAAGATCCCAACGGAACCGCGACCATCCCGATGGCGCTTCCAAGGATTCCAATGGAACCACCAGGAATCCCAATGGCGATCCCAAGGATTCCAATGGAGATCCCAAGGATCCAAATGGCGCTTCCAAGGATCCCAATGGTGCTTCCAAGGATCCCGGTGGTGATCCCAAGGATTCCAATGGTGCTTCCAAGAATTCCACTGCCATTCACAAGGATCCAATTGGAACCATGGATCATCCCAATGGCAATTCCAAGGATTCCACCGGCATTCCCAAGGATCCCAATGGAACCATGGATCATGCTAATGGCGATTCCAAGGATCCCAATGGCTACTCCAAGGGTCCCAATGGAACCACCAAGGATCCCAATGGAACCACTGAGTATCCCAATGGCAATTCCAAGGATCCCAATGGAGATCCCAAGGATCCCAACAGCAATTCCAAGGATTCCAGTGGAACCACCAGGAATCCCAATGGCAGTTCCAAGGATCCCAATGGCAATTCCAAGGATTCCACTGGCATTCCCAAGGATCCCAATGGAACCATGGATCATCCCAATGGCGATCCCAAGGATCCCAATGGCAATTCCCAGGATCCCAGTGGCAATTCCAAGGATTCCACCGGCATTCCCAAGGATCCCAACGGAACCACTGAGTATCCCAATGGCAATTCCAAGGATTCCAGTGGAACCACCAAGGATCCCAATAGTAATTCCCAGGATCCCAATGGAGATCCCAAGGATTCCAATGGAACCACTGGCATTCCCAAGGATCCCAATGGCAACTCCAAGGATCCCAGTGGAAACACAAAGGATCCCAATGGAGATCCCAAGGATCCCAATGGCCATTCCAAGGATCCCAATGGCCATTCCCAAGAATCCCAGTGGAACCACGGATCATCCCAAAGGCCATTCCAAGGATCTCAACAGCAATCCCAAGGATCCCAATGGAGATCCCAAAGATCCCAATGGAGATCCCAAGGATTCCAGTGGAATCACCAAGGATCCCAATGGAACCATGGATCATCCCAATGGCGATCCCAAGGATTCCAATGGCTACTCCAAGGATCCCAATGGAGATCCCAAGGATCCCAACAGCAATTCCAAGGATTCCAGTGGAACCACCAGGAATCCCAAAGGTGATTCCAAGGATCCCAATGGAATCAGTGAGTATCCCAATGGCAATCCCAAGGATCTCAATGGAGATCCCAAGGATCCCAAAGGCAATTCCAAGGATCCCAATGGCAATTCCCAGGATCCCAATGGATCCATGGATCATCCCAAAGGTGATTCCAAGGATCCCAATGGAACCAGTGAGTATCCCAATGGCAATTCCAAGGATTCCAGTGGTGATCCCAAGGATCCCAATGGTGCTTCCAAGGATTCCCCTGCCATTCACAAGGATCCAATTGGAACCATGGATCATCCCAATGGCAATTCCAAGGATCCCTATGGCAACTCCAAGGATCCCAATGGCCATTCCAAGGATTCCAGTGGTGCTTCCAAGGATCCCAATGGCCATTCCAAGGATCCCAGTGGTGATTCCAAGGATCCTGGTAGCTATCCCAAGGATCCCAATGGAACCACTGAGTATCCCAATGGTGATCCCAAGGATCCCACCGGCATTCCCAAGGATCCCAATGGATCCATGGATCATCCCAATGGTGATTCCAAGGATTGCAATGGCGCTGCCAAGGATTCCAATGGCCATTCCAAGGATCCCAGTGGCGCTTCCAAGGATCCCAGTGGAACCACCAGGAGTCCCAAAGGCGATTCCAAGGATCCCAATGGTGCTTCCAAGAATTCCACTGCCATTCACAAGGATCCCAATGGAACCATGGATCATCCCAATGGCAATTCCAAGGATCCCAGTGGTGCTTCCAAGGATCCCAATGGAACCACCACGAATCCCAATGGCAATTCCCAGGATCCCAAAGGCCATTCCAAGGATCCCAATGGAACCATGGATCATCCCAATGGCGATTCCAAGGATCCCAATGGCAATCCCAAGGATCCCAACGGAACCACTGAGTATCCCAACAGCAATTCCAAGGATTCCAGTGGAACCACCAGGAATCCCAAAGGCGATTCCAAGGATCCCGATGACAACTCCAAGGATCCCAATGGAGATCCCAAGGATCCCAATGGCAATCCCAAGGATTCCAGTGGAACCACCAAGGATCCCGATGGCAATTCCAAGGATCCCAGTGGCCATTCCAAGGATTCCAATGGAATCACCAGGAATCCCAACGGCAATTCCCAGGATCCTACCGGCATTCCCAAGGATCCCAATGGAACCGCCATGAATCCCAATGGCAATTCCCAGGATCCCAATGGCGATCCCAAGGATCCCAATGGCGATCCCAAGGATCCCAATGGCCATTCCCAGGATCCCAATGGCGATCCCAAGGATCCCAATGGCCATTCCCAGGATCCCAATGGCGATCCCAAGGATCCCAATGGCCATTCCCAGGATCCCAATGGCGATCCCAAGGATCCCAATGGCGATCCCAAGGATCCCAATGGCAATTCCCAGGATTCCCGTCGGCATTCCCAAGGATCCCAAGGGAACCCTCGGCCACCCCAACCATCCCGGCTCCGCTCCCACCCCCTCCGGCTCCCCGACCATCGCACAATTCCCATAAAAAAAAAAACCCGGGAATCCCGGCATCCAACCCACCCTCCTCCACGTCATGCCGGCCGGCCGCTTCCAACAACCGGACGCTGTCCGGGAATGTCACCCTCTTCCCGGAGCCGCCACCGCCGCCGCTGCTCTTCCTCCTCCTCCTCTTCCTCTCACCCGTCGCCGCCGCCGCCTTGGGAATTCCCGGGATTTCCTTTTCCGCCTGCGCCCATTTCTTCAGCTGCTGGGCCCGGCGTTTCTGGGCGTGCCGGAGCCTCTCGGGAGTGCTGAGCCGGGAAACCGCCGGCATCTCGGCCACCAGCTCCTGGTGGTCCGCCATCCTCCTCCTCCTCTTCCTCCTCTTCCTCTGGAATTCCCGGGGGAAAGCTCGGGAATGAGGGACGGGAGCTGCTGAGGCATCACCCCCTCCCCTCCCCCCTCCCCCGGCGGGGTTTTATCCCTCTATCCTGAGGGTTTTCCCGGGATCCGGAGAGGAGGGGAGTTTGGGAAGCGGCGGCATCTCCCTCTTTGGATTTCCACCTGGAATTCCTCGGCGGAAAATTCCCGGGGTTTTTTTTTGGTGTATTTTTGGTGTTTTTTTGGTGTTTTTTTAATATTTTTTGGGGGTTTTTTTGGTGTTTTTTTGGTGGTTTTTTGGTGTTTTTTTGGTGTTTTTTTAGGGTTTTTTGGGGTTTTTTTTTTTCCGTTTCCCGCTCAATTATCCCGTTTTTTTTTTTTTTTCTGCGACGCTTCTTCCCGGGGAAGATCCCGTGGGATGAATCCTGAGGGAAGAGGGGTGGAATTAAAAAATAAAAACAAAAAAAAAACCCATAAAAGGATGGATAAATCCAGGGAGAGAGAGAGAGAGAGAGGGAGAGGCTCGTGCCCAACCCACGGCCGGTTTTCCCGGTTTTCCTAATCCGGGATTGACCCGGAATCCGGGAATTCCCAAGTTACGAAACGACAAAATGTGGAGAGTTTTGGTTTTTTTTTTTTTGTTTTTTTTGGGGGAGAAGGGATTGGGAAATTCAAGGATCCGTGAGAATTCCGGGCGGGGAAGGAGCGGAAAAAACTGGGAGCGCCTCCGCCTTCCCCGCCCTGCCGGGCAGGACCGGGCGGATTCCGGAGGATTCCGGCGGAGCCGGATTCCCAAAGCGGGAGCTCTGTTCCCTCCCAGGCTCCGGGAGCAAAGTCCAGGGAAAAGGGCAAAAAGAATTCCCTTCATCCCGAGGGGTAAATCCCTTGGGAACGCCGAGGGAAAAGCGGGGAGGGGGTGGGGAAAAGATCCCAAAGGAGCCGAAGTTCGGGAATCCTGAGCTGGAATTGCCAACACCTCTTAGGAGCTCCTCAGATCTGAAATTCCTTGGAACTGCCCCAAAAATTCCTGAAAATGGCCCCAAAAATCCCTCAAAATGGCCCCCAAAATGGCCCCAAATTTTCCCCAAAATGGCCCCAAAAATCCCTCAAAATGGCCCCAAAAATTCCCCAAAAATTCCACAAAAATCCCCAAAATGGCCCCAAAAATTCCTCAAAATGGCCCCAAAATCCCTTGAAATGGCCCCAAAAATCCCTCAAAAATCCCTCAAAATGGCCCCAAAAATCCCTCAAAAAGGCCCCCAAAAAAACCTCAAAACAGCCCCCAAAAATTCCCCAAAAATCCCTCAAAACTGCCCAAAAATCCCTCAAAATGGCCCCAAAAATCCCTCAAAACAGCCCCAAAAATTCCCCAAAATGGCCCCAAAAATTCCCCAAAAATCCCCAAAATGGCCCCAAAAATTCTCCAAAACTGCCCCAAAAATCCCTCGAAATGCCCCCCAAAATTCCCCAAAAATCCCTCAAAATGGCCCCAAAAATTCCCCAAAATTCCCCAAAAATTCCCAAAAAATCCCTCAAAATGACCCCAAAAATCCCTCGAAATGGCCCCAAAAATTCCCCAAAAATCCCTCAAAACGGCCCCAAAAATTCCCAAAAATTCCACAAAAATCCCCAAAATGGGCCCAAAATTCCCTCAAAATGGCTCCAAAAATCCCTCAAAAATCCCTCAAAATGGCCCCAAAAATCCCTCAAAAAGGCCCCCAAAAAACCCTCAAAAAGGCCCCCAAAAATTCCCCAAAAATCCCTCAAAACTGCCCAAAAATCCCTCAAAATGGCCCCAAAAATCCCTCAAAACAGCCCCAAAAATTCCCCCCAAATTCCCCAAAAGTTCCCTAAAATGGCTTCAAAAATTCCCCAAAAATCCCTCAAAACGGCCTCAAAAATCCCTCAAAAATCCCTCGAAACGGCCCCAAAAATTCCCCAAAAATCCCTCAAAATGGCCCCAAATTTTCTCCAAAAATTCCCCAAAATGGCCCCAAAAATCCCTCAAAACAGCCCCAAAAATCCCTCAAAACGGCGCCAAAAATTCCCCAAAAATCCCCAAAAATCCCTCAAAACGGCCTAAAAAACCCTCAAAAATCCCTCAAAACGGCGCCAAAAATCCCCAAAAATTTCCCCCAAAAATCCCTCAAAACAGCCCCCAAAATTCCCCAAAATTCCCCCAAAATTTCCCCAAAAATTCCCCCAAAACCTCCCCAAAACTCCCGGCAGTTGACCCAGCCGGCCGCTGGGGAAAATCCGCCACCGGATTCCTCCTCCCGCCCAATTTCCCTTTCAAATTTTCCTTTTTTCCAAAACCCAACTCCTGATCTTTTATTGATCGCCATTGACGTCACGAGCTCCGGGACCGGGAGAAAGGATTCGGTGTCACCCACGAGGGCCACCCCCGAATGTCCCCAAAAAAATGTCCCCAAAAAAAGTCCCCAAAAAAAGTGGGAATTGTCCCCCAAAAAAATGGGAATTGTCCCCCCTCCCCTGCCACCTCCAATCCCCAAATCCGAGCGATTTGCGGGGAGAGATTCCCAAATCACCCCCAGGGGACCCCGATGTCCCCAAGGTCCCCCTGAGGCCACCCCCGTGTCCCCAAAGTCCCCTCAAACCCCAACCCCCCCCCCCCCCCCGAGGTGCCCCCCGTGTCCCCCCCTCACCGCTCCCAGGACCCCGCTGTCCCCAAATCCCCCTCACTCCAGGACCCCCCCAACCCCCTCCCTGTCCCCGATGTCCCCGATGTCCCCTCACGGCTCCCCCCGCTGTCCCCAAGTCCCCCTCAGGCCGCCCCTCACGTGACCGCCATTTTGCCCGGCCCCCTTTGCCAGCGCCCCCCCCCCCCTTCCCCCTCAGCGGGGTCTCCCCCCCCACCCCGCCCCTCTCACCCTGCGGGGTCGCCGCGCTCCCGTTACCGGCCGCTGTCGCCTCGCCGTCCCCTCGTTGTCCCTTCGCTGTCTCCGGTGCGGCCTCGGGCCCTGCCCGCCGCGGCCGTCCCTGCCTGAGGCGGGGCCGTCGCCATGGCAACGGCGGCGCTTCCGGTGACGCCGGAAGTGAGTGAGAGAAACCCGGAAGTGCCGGGCGGCGGCGCCGCACTCAAGATGGCGGCGCGCCCCGCGGCGCCCCCTGGCGGACGGAGATGAAATGACGGCGGATTTGGGGAGGGGGGGGGGGGGTCCCAAAATTTGGGGTCCCCCCCTGAGGTGTGGCTGTGTCTCCCACAGACCCTTCAAGGCTTCCAATAGAGGGAAACCCCCTCAGGGTATGAATGGTACACCCCCCCCCCCCCAATTCCCACCGCCAGATCCCCCCAGTAATGGGACCCACCCCCCCCCCCACTCAGTGTTCGGGTCCGGTTCGGGCGGGTTCAGGTTGGTTCGGGTCTGCTCGAGTCGCTTCGGGTCTGTCGACTGAGTTCGGGTCTTTTCGGCTTCTCTCGGGTCGATTCGATTGGGTTCGGGTCAGTTCGGGTCCTCTCAGCTTCTCTCGGGGAAGTTCGGGTGGGTTCGGCTTCCCTCGGGTCTGTTCGGGTTCCCTCGGGTGGGTTCGGGTCATTCGGCTGGGTTCGGCTTCCCTCGGGTCTGTTCGGGTTCCCTCGGGTCTGTTCGGCTTCCCTCGGGTGGGTTCGGGTCATTCGGGTCCCTTCGGCTCCGCTGGGGTCGGGTCGGGGTCGCTCGGTCGGGTTCGGCTCCGCTCGGCTCCGCTCGGCTCCGCCCGCCCCAGTCGGTCCCGGTCGGTCCCAGTGCTCCCAGTGCCATTCCCAGTGCTCCCAGTGCTCCCAGTGCCATTCCCAGTGCCATTCCCAGTGCCACCAGTGCTCCCAGTGCCCATCCCAGTGCCCCCAGTGCCATTCCCAGTGCCACCAGTGCTCCCAGTGCCATTCCCAGTGCTCCCAGTGCCATTCCCAGTGCCACCAGTGCTCCCAGTGCTCCCAGTGCCATTCCCAGTGCTCCCAGTGCCATTCCCAGTGCCACCAGTGCTCCCAGTGCTCCCAGTGCCATTCCCAGTGCTCCCAGTGCCATTGCCAGTGTTCCCAGTGCCATTCCCAGTGCTCCCAGTGCCATTCCCAGTGTTCCCAGTGCCATTCCCAGTGCCATTCCCAGTGCCATTCCCAGTGCTCCCAGTGCCATTCCCAGTGCCATTCCCAGTGCTCCCAGTGCCATTCCCAGTGCCACCAGTGCTCCCAGTGCCCATCCCAGTGCCATTCCCAGTGCTCCCAGTGCCACTCCCAGTGCTCCCAGTGCTCCCAGTGCCATTCCCAGTGCTCCCAGTGCCCATCCCAGTGCTCCCAGTGCCACTCCCAGTGCTCCCAGTGCCATTCCCAGTGCTCCCAGTGCCACTCCCAGTGCTCCCAGTGCCATTCCCAGTGCTCCCAGTGCCCATCCCAGTGCTCCCAGTGCCATTCCCAGTGCTCCCAGTGCCATTCCCAGTAGTCCCAGTGCCATTCCCAGTGCTCCCAGTGCCACCAGTGCCGATCCCAGTGCCATTCCCAGTGCTCCCAGTGCTCCCAGTGCCCAGGAGCCCTGACCCCATGCGATCCCCAGCCCCCCCAATCCCTGAACCCCCCAAAATCCCAAATCCCTGAGCTCACACAAACCCCGGTCCCCCATCCCATCCCATCCCATCCCCCCAAATCCCAAATCCGTCGAATCCCCTCAATCCCTACAGCCCCAAATCCCAATCCCAAAACTCTGAATCCCCAATCCCATCACCCCAATCCCAAATCCCTGAACCCCAAATCCCCAAATCCCAAATCCCTGAACCCCCTCAATCCCTGACCTCCCCACTCCCAATCCCAAATCCCCGAATCCCCCCAAATCCCAATCCCAAATCCCCGAATCCCCCCAAATCCCAATCCCAAATCCCTGAACCCCCCAAATCCCAAATCCCTGAATCCCCCCAATCCCAATCCCAAATCCCATCACCCCAAATCCCCAAATCCCTGAATCCCCCCAACTCCAATCCCAAATCCCTGAATCTCCCCCAAAATCCCATAATCTCAAATCCATCAATTCCCCAAATCCCAATCCCAAATCCCTGAACGCCCCAAATCCCAAAACCTCAAATCCCCAAATCCTCAAATCCCAAATCCCAAACCCCAAATCCCAAATCCCCAAATCCCCAATCCCCAATCCCCAATCCCCAAATCCCAATCCCAAATCCTCAAATGCCAAAAATCCCCAAATCCCAACCCCCAAATCCCCAAATCCCAAATCCCAAACCCCAAATCCCAAATCCCCAAATCCCCAATCCCCAAATCCCAATCCCAAATCCTCAAATGCCAAAAATCCCCAAATTCCAAATCCTCGAATCCCCTGGAACCAAACTGGGCGTGACTGGGATGGGCTGGGAGCAAACTGGGAGGAACTGGGAGGGAAATGGGAGCAAACTGGGACCAAACTGGGAGCCACTGGGAGGGAACTGGGACCGAACTGGGATGAACTGGGAGCAAACTGGGAGAGACTGGGGGGACTGGGATGGACTGGGATGGACTGGGATGGACTGGGAGGGACTGGGAGGGACTGGGAATGAACTGGGAGTGACTGGGATGGACTGGGATGGACTGGGAGTGACTGGGATGGACTGGGATGAACTGGGATGGACTGGGATGGACTGGGATGGACTGGGATGAACTGGGATGAACTGGGATGGACTGGGATGGACTGGGAGTGACTGGGATGGAACTGGGATGGACTGGGAGGGACTGGGATGGACTGGGAATGAACTGGGAGTGAACTGGGATGGACTGGGAGTGAACTGGGAGTGACTGGGATGGAACTGGGATGGACTGGGAGTGAACTGGGATGGACTGGGATGGACTGGGATGGACTGGGACGGACTGGGACGGACTGGGATGGACTGGGATGGAACTGGGAGGGACTAAGAGTGAACTGGGATGGACTGGGAGTGAACTGGGAGGGACTGGGATGGACTGGGATGGACTGGGATGGACTGGGATGGACTGGGATGAACTGGGATGGACTGGGATGGACTGGGATGGAACTGGGATGGACTGGGATGGACTGGGATGGAACTGGGATGGACTGGGATGAACTGGGATGGACTGGGATGGACTGGGATGGACTGGGATGGACTGGGAGTGACTGGGATGGACTGGGATGAACTGGGATGGACTGGGATGGACTGGGATGGACTGGGATGGAACTGGGATGGACTGGGATGGACTGGGAGTGAACTGGGAGTGAACTGGGAGGGACTGGGATGGACTGGGAGTGAACTGGGAGGGACTGGGATGGACTGGGATGGACTGGGATGGACTGGGATCGCCGCCTTTATTGGGGGGAGGGGACACCCCATGTGGGCGTGGCCCTGATGACGTCATCGCTCCCGGCTACAAGCTCCGCCCCCAACTGCTGGGGTAATCCCGATGACGTCATCACGCCATGACAAGCTCCACCCCCAAACATTGGGGCGGCCCCGATGACGTCACCACACCCGATGGCAGGCTCCTCCCCCAAATTTTTGGGGCGCTTGCACCCCAGTTTTGGGGGGAGCTGACCCCCCCAAATTTTTGGGGTCACACGCGATTTTTGGGGTGGGGGGGGGGTGACCCCCCAAATTCATTGAGGCGACCCCGATGACGTCATCACCCCCGATGTCCATGTGAACCCCCAAATTTTGGGGCTTTTCTGGGTAATTTTGGGGGCGACACCCCCAATTTTGGGTGTCACGGGATTTTTGGGGGGAGCTGACACCCCCAAATTTTGGGATGGTTCCGCGCGATTTTGGGGGTGACCCCCCCAAATTTTTGGGGTCACACGGGATTTTTGGGGTGGGGCAGTGACACCCCCAAAATTATTCAGGCGACCCTGATGATGTCATCACCCCTGATATCGATGTCCACCCTCAAATTTTGGGGCGATTCGGGGGGGGTGACACCCCCAAATTTTTTGGGATGGTTTCCAGGCGATTCCCACCCACGACCCCCCTCCCCAAATTTTTTGGGGTGCCCCGCCCCCGATGACGTCATCACCCCCAAATTTTGGGGCGGTTCCAAGCGATTTTGAGGAGCTGACACCCCCAAATTTATTGAGGTGACCCCAATGATGTCATCACCCCCGATGTACATGTGAACCCCCAAATTTTGGGGCTTTTCTGGGTAATTTTGGGGGTGACACCCCCAAATATTTGGGGTCTCAGACTCGGTTTTGGGGAGAGGTGACCCCCCCAAATTTTGGGGGTCACGGGATTTTTGGGGTAACTGACACCCCCAAATTTTTGGATGGTTCCACGTGATTTTGGGGGAGCTGACATCCCCAAATTTTGGGGTCACACGCGATTTTTGGGGTGGGAGGGTGACACCCCCAAATTTATTGAGGCGACCCCGATGACGTCATCACCCCCGACGTTGATGTGCCCTCCCAAATTTTGGGGCAGTTCCACGCGATTTTGGGGTGGGGATGACACCCGCGAATTTTTGGGGTCACGGGATTTTTGGGGGTCGAAGGCTTGATTTTGGGCGGGGGGGGTGACACCCCCAAATTTTTGGGGTCTCAGACTCGATTTTGGGTGAGAGTGACGCCCCCAAATTTATTGAGGCGACCCCGATGACGTCATCACCTCTGATGTTGACCTGCACCCCTAAATTTTGGGGCGGTTCCAGGCGATTTTGGGGGTGACACCCCCAAATTTTTGGGATGGTTTCCAGGCGATTTCGACCCCCGACCCCCCTCCAAATTTTTGGGGGTGCCCCGCCCCCCCGATGACGTCATCACCCCCTGATGGCGATGTCCCCGGGGTGGCTCAGCCAGACGTCGAAGACGCTTTTGTTGGGGGGGGGCGGCGGCGGCGGCGGGGGGAGCCCCCCCTCCCCCGAATCCCCCCAATTTTGGGGGTGGGGGTGGGGCTGCTGAGCACCCCGGGGTGGGGGGGGGTGGGGCAGCCCCGGCAGCACCCCCCAAAAAATCGGGGTCCCCCCTCCCGGGGGCGGGGGCGCCACGGCGTTGGGGGCGGGGCCGGTGCTGTAGGAGGTGGGCAGCGGGCCCCACCCACCCTGCGGCGGGGCCGGGGGGGGTCTGGGCTCCGCGGGGGGGTCCCGCAGCAGCGAATCGATGGAGAAGTTGGAATTTTGGGGGGGATTCGGGGGATTTTGGGGTGGTTTGGGGGGGTAGGGGCGGCCCGAGAGCACGAAGGGGGCCAGGTCGGGGGCGAAGGGGGCGGCGGCGCCCCCCGGGCCCCCCCCCCGCGCCACCGCCGTGTTCTGCAGCCGCAGCGCCGCGCGCGGGATGCGCGAGACGTCGACGGTCCAGAAATTGCCCTTGGAGCGCGGCTTGGAGGGGTCCTTCAGCACCTGCGGGGGGGAAGGGAAATGAAAATAGAAATGAAAATATAAATATAAATAAATAAATAAAAAATATAAATAAATAAATAAAATTAAAAATAAGAATAAATAAATAAAAATAAAATAAATAAAAATAAATAAAAATAAAAATAAACATAAAAATAAACATAAAAATAAAAATAAACTAAAACTAAAACTAAAACTAAAACTAAAAATAAAAATATAAAATAAAAATATGAAATAAAAATAAAAATGAAAAATATAAAATAAAAATAAAAATAAAAAATAAATAAATAAAAATAAAATTAAAAATCAATAAATAAAAAAAATAAAATAAATAAAAATAAAATAAAAATAAAAATAAAAATAAAAATAAAAATAAAAATAAAAATAAAAATAAAAATAAAAATAAAAATGTCCTTCAGCACCTGCGGGGAGGGAGAGGGAAGGAAATAAAAGATAAATAAAATAAAAATAAAAATAAAAATAAAAATAAAAATAAAAATAAAAATAAAAATAAAATAAAATGGAATAAAATAAAAAGGTCCTTCAGCACCTGGGAGTGAAAGAGAAATGAAATGAAATAAAAATAAAAAATGAAAATAGAAATAAAAAGAAAAAAAATAAATAAAAATACAAAAAGAAAATAAAAGATAATAAAATGAAAATAAAATAAAATAAAATAAATAAAAATAAATAAAAATAAAAAATTAAAATAAAATAATAAAAATAAAAATAAGAAAAATAAAATAAAAAATAAAAACGAAATAAAACAAAAATGAAATGAAATGAAATGAAATGAAATGAAATGAAATAAAATAAAATAAAAAAATAAATAAAAATAAAAAATTAAAATAAAATAATAAAAATAAAAATAAGAAAAATAAAATAAAAAATAAAAACGAAATAAAACAAAAATGAAATAAAATGAAATGAAATAAAATAAAATAAAATAAAATAAAATAAAATAAAATAAAATGGTCCTTCAGCACCTGCGGCACGGAGGGATGGGGGATGAAAATATAAATAAAATAAAATGAAATGAAATAAAAATAAAATAAAATAAATAAAAATAAAAATAAAAAATAAAAATAAAATAAAATAAATTTAAAAAAAATAAAAATGAAATAAAATGAAATAAAATGTGGGGGTCCTTCAGCACCTGGGCATGGGAGGGGGGGAAAGGAAATAAAAAATAAAATTAAAATAAAATAAAAATAAAAATAAAAATAAAAAATAAAATGAAAATAAAATAAAATAAAATAAAATAAAATAAACAAAAATAAAATAAAACAAAAATAAAGTGAGGTAAAATAAAATAAAATAATAAAAATAAAATAAAAATAAAATAGAAAAAATAAAAATAAAATATAAAGAAATGAAATAAAATGAAATAAAATGAAATAAAATGAAATAAAATAAAAAGGTCCTTCAGCACCTGCGGGGAGGGTGGGGGGGGGATGAAAGGAAAATAAAATAAAGTAAAATCGAAATAAAATAAAAATGAAATAAAATGAAATAAAATGAAGGGGTCTTTCAGCACCTGGGCATGGGGGGGGGGGGGGGGAAGGAAATAAAATATAAATAAAATAAATTAAAAATAAAAATAAAAATAAAAATAAAAATAAAAAATAAAGAATAAACAAAATAAAATAAAATAAAATAACAAAAATAAAATAAAATAGAAAAAATAAAAATAAAATAAAATAGAATGAAGTGAAATAAAATAAAATAAAATAAAATAATAAAAATAAAATAAAAAATAAAATAGAAAAAATAAAAATAAAATAAAATAAAAATGAAATAAAATGAAGGGGTCCTTCAGCACCTGGGCATGGGAGGGAGGGAAGGAAATAAAATATAAATAAAATAAAATAAAAATAAAATAAAATAAAAAATTAAATAAAAATAAAAATAAAAAATAAAATGAAAATAAAATAAAATAAATAAAAATAAAATAAAAATAAAATAAAGTGAAATAAAATAAAATAAAATAATAAAAATAAAATAAAAAATAAAATAGAAAAAATAAAAATAAAATAAAATAAAAATGAAATAAAATGAAATAAATTGAAATAAAATGAAGTAAAACAAAAATGAAATAAAGTGAAAAAGCAATGAAATAAAAATAAAATGAAATTAACTTAAAATAAAGTAAAAAAATAAAAATAAGAGTAAAATAAAATAAAAATGAAATGAAGTTCAATTGAAATAAAATAAAATAAAAACATAAAAATAAAAATGAAATAAAAATTAAATTAAATTAAATGAAAATGAAGTAAAAAATAGAAACAAAAATAAAAAATAAAAATAAAAATAAAAATAATAAACTAAATTAAATTAAATGAAAATAAAAAGAAATAAAAGTAAAAACAAAATAAATTAAATAAAATAAAAATAAAAATAAAAAGAAAAAGAAAAAATAAAAATAAAATAAAATAAATAAAATAAAATAAATAAAATAAAAATAAAATTGGGGCGGGGAGGAAATAAAATATAAATGAAATGAAATGAAATGAAATAATGAAATAAAAATGAAATAAAATAAAATAATAAAATAAAGTAAAATAAAATAAAATAAAGTGAAATAGAATAAAATAAAATAAAAATTAAATAAAATAAAAACAAATAAATAAATAAATAAAAATCAAAATTAAATTAAATAAAATAAAAATAAAATAAAGTAAAATAAAATAAAGTAAAAAAATTAAAATAAAATAAAACAAAAAATAAATAAACTGAAATGAAAAATAATAATAAAATAAAGATAAAAATCAAATAAAAATAAAAATAAAATAAAATAAAATTTAAAATAAACTCAAATGAAATAAAAATAGAATAAAAATGAAATAAAATAAAATAAATATAAAAATAAAAAACAAAGTAAAATAAAACAAAAAATAAAACAAAACAAAATAAAAATAAACCAAAAATAATAAAAAAATAAAGCAAATAAAAATAAAAATAAAAATAAAATAAAAATAAAAAAGTAAAATAAAAAATAAAAAAAAATAAAAATGAAACAAAACGGAACGAAATGAAATTAAATAAAATTAAATAAAAAAAAAATATATATATGAAGGGGTTGCAGCCAACAAAAAAAATCCCCCCCCAAAAAATATTGCGTTTGAGGGAGGCAAAAACCCCAAAACCAAACCCAGGTGGGAATGGGAGGGTGAAAAGCCCAGAACTGGGAGCCCAAAAACGCCCCAGATGGGAGCTGAGGATCGCCAGGAAGGGATCCCCAAATCCCCCAAAACCGGACCCCAAATGCCCCCAAATTTGAACCTCAAACACCCCCAGACTGGGACCCCAAAATCCCCCAAAATGGGACCCCAAAATCCCCAAACCCCACAAGAATGGGACCCCAAAATCCCCCAAAATGGGACCCAAAAATCCCCAAACCCCATAAGAATGGGACCCCAAAATCCCCCAAAATGGGACCCAAAAATCCCCAAAATGGGACCCCAGAATGCCCAAAATGGGACCCCAATAATCCCCCAAAATGGGAACCCAAATCCCCCAAATTTGACCCCAAAATCCCCAAAATGAGACCCCAAATCCCCCAAGTGAGTCCCAAAATCCCCAAAATGGGACCCCAAATCCCCCAAATGGGGACCCAAAATCCCCCAAATTGGGACCCCAAAAATCCCCCAAATAGGACCCCAAATCCCCCAAAATGTGACCCCAAATCCCCAAAACGGGTCCCAAAATCCCCCAAATTGGATGCCAAACCCTACAAGAATGGGACCCAAAATTCCCCTAAATGGGACCCCAAATCCCCAAAATGAGACCCCAAATCCCCCAAATTGGGACCCAAAATCCCCTAAATGGGACCCCAATAATCCCCCAAAATGGGAACCCAAATCCCCCAAATTTGACCCCAAAATCCCCAAAATGAGACCCAAAAATCCCCCAAAATGAGACCCCAAATCCCCCAAATTGCGACCCAAAATCCCCCAAATTGGGACCCCAGAATCCCCTAAATGGGACCCAAATAATCCTCCAAAATGTGAACCCAAAATCCCCCAAAATGGGAACCCAAATCCCCCAAATGGGGACCAAAATCCCCAAAACGGGCCCCAAAATCCCCCAAAATGGCACCCGAGGATCCCCCAAATTTAACCCCAAAATCCCCCAAAATGAGACCCAAAATCCCCCAAATTGGGACCCCAATAATCCCCTAAATGGGACCCCAAATACCCCAAAATGAGACCTCAAAATGCCCCAAAATGGGATCCCAAAATTCCCAAATGGGACCCATTTTGAGACCCCAAAATCCCTAAATGGGACCCCAGAATGCCCCAAATGAGACCCCAAATCCCCAAATTGGGACCCCAAAAATCCCCTAAACCTCCAGAAAGGAACCCCAAAATGAGACCCCAAAATCCCCCAAAATGGGTCCCAAAATCCCCCAAAATGAGACCCTCAAATCCCCCAAATGGGACCCCAAATACCCCAAATTTGACCCCAAAACCTCCAGAAAGGGACCCCAATAATCCCCTAAAAAGGACCCTAAACCCCACAAGAATGGACCCCAAATCCCCCAAATTGGGACCCCAAAACCCAGAAGAATGAGATCCCCAAATCCCACAAAATGGGAGCCCAAAAATCCCCCAAAATGAGACCTCAAAATGCCCCAAATTGGGACCCCAAAAATCCCCCAAATGGCACCCGAGGATCCCCCAAATTTAACCCCAAAATCCCCCCAAATGAGACCCAAAATCCCCCAAATTGGGACCCCAAAAATCCCCTAAACCTCCGGAAAGGAACCCCAAAATGAGACCCCAAATCCCCCAAATGGAGACCCCAAATCCCCCAAAATGAGACCTCAAAATGCCCCAAAATGAGACCTCAAAATGCCCCCAAAATGGGATCCCAAAATTCCCAAATGGGACCCCAATAATCCCCCAAAATGGGACCCCAAATCCCCCAAATTTGACCCCCAAAATCCCCAAAATGGGACCCCAAATCCCCAAATTGGGACCCCAGAATCCCCTAAATGGGACCCCAATAATCCCCCAAAACGGGCCCCAAAATCCCCCAAAATGGGACCCCAAATCCCCCAAATGGGACCCCCAAAAATCCCCCAAATTGGAGCCCAAATCCCCCAAAATGAGACCCAAAATCCCCAAAACGGGCCCCCAAATCTCCCAAAATGGCACCCGAGGATCCCCAAAATTTAACCCCAAAATCCCCAAAATGAGACCAAAAATCCCCCAAATTGGGGACCCCAGAATCCCCTAAATGGGACCCCAAAATCCCCAAAATGGGACCCCAAATCCCCCAAATGAGGACCCAAATCCCCCAAATGGGGACCCCAAAATCCCCAAATTTGACCCCAAATCCCCCAAAATGAGACCCCAAATCCCCCAAACTGGAACCCCAAATCCCCCAAATTGGGACCCAAAATCCCCCAAATGACACCCGAGGATCCCCCAAACTTAACCTCAAAATTCCCCCAAAATGAGACCCCAAATCCCCCAAAATGGGATCCGAAAATCCCCCAAATGGGACCCCAAATCCCCCAAAATTTGACCCCAAAACCTCCAGAAAGGGACCCCAATAATCCCCTAAAAAGGACCCCAAACCCCACAAGAATGGGACCCCCCAAATCCCCCAAATTGGGACCCCAAAAATCCCCAAAAACTCCAGAAAGGAACGCCAAAATGAGGCCCCAAATCCCCCAAATGGGGACCCCAAAATCCCCAAATTTGACCCCAAATCCCCCAAAATGAGACCCCAAATGCCCCGAAATGGGACCCCAATAATCCCCCAAAATGGGACCCCAAAACCTCCAGAAAGGGACCCCAAATCCCCCAAACTGGGACCCCAAAAACCCCAAACCCACAAGAATGAGACCCCAAATCCCCCAAATTGGGACCCTAAAAATCCCCAAAATGGGACCCCCAAACCCTACGAGAATGAGACCCCAAAAATCCCCTACATGGGGTCCCAAAATCCCCCAAATTGGGACCTAACATCCCCAAATTTGACCCCAAAAACCCCAGAAAGGGACCCCAAAACCCCCCAAAACCCCAAAAAACCCCCAAAAAACCCCAAAAAACCCCCCAAAATCCCCAACCTTGGCGAAGCAGGGGTTGGAGGAGAGGTTGTGGCGCACGGAATCCTTCCAGCCCTGGTAGCGCCCCCGAAGAACGGGAAACAGCCCCCGCAGCTGCTGGATGATCTGGGGAGAAAAAAAACCCAAAAAATCCCAAAAAATCCCAAAAGATCAAAAAAAAATTCCAAAAAAATCCCCCCAAAAAATCGCCCCCAAAGAGCCCTCAAAAATCCCCCAAAACCACCAAAGATCCCCAAAAAATCCCCCCAAAAGGGAACGGCCCCCCGCAGCTGCTGGGTGATCTGCGGAGAGAGAGAAACCCAAAAAAATCCCAAAAATGAGGTTTTTGGGGTAGGCAGCCAAAAAAAATCCAACCCAAAAAATCCCCAAAAAGTCCCCCGCCCCAAAAAACCCAAAAAATCCCCCAAAAAATCGCCCCCAAAGAGCCTAAAAAATGCCCTGAAAAATCCACCCAAAATATCCTCGCCAAAAAAACCAAAAGATCCTAAAAATCCCCTCCAGAGCCATGAAAAGATCCCCAAAAAAACCCCCAAAAATCCCCCAAAAACCCAAAAGATCCCAAAATCCTCCAGAAAAAAAAAAAAACACGAAAGATCCCAAAAAAAACCCCAAAAAATCCCCCCAAAAACCCCCAAAAATCCCCCCAAAACCCGAAAAGACCCTTAAAAATCTCCCCCAAAAAACCCCAAAAAGATCCTAAAAAATCCCCCCCAAAATTCCCCAAATCCCCCCCAAAAACCCAAAAGATCCCTCAACCCTCCCCCAAAAACCCCCAAAGAAGCCCCAAAACCCCCAAAAAATCCTTAAAAATCCCCAAAAGATCCCCCAAAAGATCCCTAAAAAAAAAACTCCATAAAACCCCAAAATATCCCCAAAAAAATCCCCCCAAAGAGGGGAACGGCCCCTGCAGCTGCTGGGTGATCTGGGGAGAGAGAAACCCCCAAAAAATCCCAAAAATGGAGTTTTTGGGGTAGGGAGCCAAAAAAAATCCAACCAAAAAACCCCAAAAATGTCCGAAAAAAAATTCCCCAAAAGAATCCCCCCAAAAATCCCCTCAAAAACCCTGAAAAATCCCAAAAAAATCGCCCCAAAATCCCCCAAAAAGATCCCTCAAAAATCCGCCCCCGAAACCCCAAAAGTTCCCCAAAAAATCACAAAAAAAAAACCCCAAAATCCCCCGAAAATGTCCAAAAAACACAAAAATCTCCCTTAAAAATCACAGCCCAAACCCCCAAAAGATCCCTAAAAAAAAACTCCAAAAAACCCCAAAATATCCCCAAAAAATCCCCCCCAAGAGGGGAACGGCCCCCGCAGCTGCTGGGTGAGCTGGGGAGAAAAAAAACCCAAAAAATCCCAAAAAAATCCCAAAAAATGGGGAGGGAGCCGAAAAAAATCCAACCCAAAAATCCCCCGAAATATCCCCCAAAAATCCCCCCAAAAACCCCCAAAAAACCCAAAAAATCCCCCCAAAAAGGGGAACGGCCCCCGCAGCTGCTGGATGATCTGGGGAGAGAGAGAGAAACCCCAAAAAAATCCCAAAAATGGGGTTTTTGGGGTAGGCAGCCAAAAAAAATCCAACCCAAAAAACCCCCAAAAAATCCCCCGCCCCAAAAAACCCAAAAAATCCCCCAAAAAATCGCCCCCAAAGAGCCTAAAAAATGCCCTGAAAAATCCACCCAAAATATCCCCCCCAAAAAAAACCCAAAAGATCCTAAAAAATCCCCCCCAGAGCCATGAAAGATCCCCAAAAAAAACCCCAAAAATCCCCACAAAAACCCCCAAAAATCCCCCCAAAAACCCAAAAGACCCTTAAAATCTCCCCCAAAAAACCCAAAAAAGATCCTAAAAAATCCCCCCCAAAATCCCCCAAAATCCCCCCAAAAACCCAAAAGATCCCTCAACCCCCCCCCAAAAACCCCCCAAAGAAGCCCAAAACCCCCAAAAAATCCTAAAAATCCCCAAAAGATCCCCCCAAAAAGATCCTTAAAAAAAAAACTCCATAAAACCCCAAAATATCCCCAAAAAAATCCCCCCAAAGAGGGGAACGGCCCCTGCAGCTGCTGGGTGAGCTGGGGAGAGAGAGAAACCCCAAAAAATCCCAAAAATGGGGTTTTTGGGGTAGGGAGCCAAAAAAAATCCAACCCAAAAAACCCCAAAAATGTCCAAAAAAAAATCCCCAAAAGAATCCCCCAAAAAATACCCTCAAAAACCTTGAAAAATCCCAAAAAAAATCGCCCCAAAATCCCAAAAAGATCCCTCAGAAATCCACCCCCAAAACCCCAAAAGTTCCCCAAAAAATCACAAAAAAAACCCCCAAAAATCCCCCGAAAATCTCCAAAAACCACAAAAATCTCCCTTAAAAATCACAGCCCAAACCCCCAAAAGCTCCCTAAAAAAAACTCCAAAAAACCCCAAAATATCCCCAAAAATTCCCCCCAAAAAGGGGAACGGCCCCCCGCAGCTGCTGGGTGAGCTGGGGAGAGAGAGAAACCCCAAAAAATCCCAAAAAATCCCCAAAAATGGGAGGGAGCCGAAAAAAAATCCAACCCAAAAAACCCCCGAAATATCCCCAAAAAATCCCCCCCAAAAATCCAATAAATTCCCCCAAAAAACCCCCAAAAACCCCAAAAAGGTCCTAAAAATCCCCCCCAAAACCCCAAAAAAGATCCTTAAAAATTCCCCCAAATCCCCCCCCAAAAACCCCAAAGATCCTCAAAATCCCCCCAAAAAACCCCCCCAAAAAACCCCCCTAAAAACCCCAAAAATTCCCCTAAAAAACCCAAAAAATTCTTCTAAAAGAAAACCAAAATCCCCTAAAAAAACCCAAAAAAATCCCCTTAAAAAAACCCCAAAATCCCTTAAAAATCCCCCAAAAATCCCCTAAAAAAACCCCTAAACCCCCAAAAAACCTAAATAAATCCCCTTAAAAAATCCCTAAGAAAACCAAAAAAATCCAAAAAAACCCACCCCAAAATCCCCTAAAAACCCCCAAAAATCCCTAGAAAAACCCCCCAAAAACTCCCGAAAAATCCCTAAAAATCCCCCCAAAAAAACCCCAAAAAATCCCTAAAAAACCCCAAAAATCGCCCAAAAAATACCCGAAAAACCCCCAAAAAATCCCCCCCGAAATCCCCTTTAAAGAAACCCCCAAAATCCCCCTAAAAACCCTGAAAATCTCCTAAAATAAAACCCCAAAATTCCCCCTAAAAAATCCCCAAAAAATCCCCTAAAAAACTCCAAAGATTCCCCTAAAAAAGCCTAAATTCCCCTAAAAACCCCCCCAAAACCCCCCAAAAATCCCCTAAAAACCACAAAAAAATCCCCTAAAAAACCCAAAAATCCCCTAAAAAAACCGCAAAAATTCCCCTAAAAAACCCCAAATTCCCCTAAAAAACCCCAAAATTCCCCTAAAAACCCCAAAATTCCCCTAAAAAATCAAAAAAAAATCCCCTAAAAACTCCGGATTCCCTAAAAAAACCCCAAAATTCCCCTGAAAACCCCAAAATTCCCCTAAAAAATCCCAAAAAAATCCCCTAAAAAACTCCAGATTCCCTAAAAAAAACCCAAAATTCCCCTGAAAACCTCAAAATTCCCCTAAAAAACCCCAAAATTCCCCTAAAAAATCCAAAAAAAATCCCCTAAAAAACTCCAAAGATTCCCCTAAAAAAAGCCTAAATTCCCCTAAAAACCCCATAAAAATTCCAAAAAAAAAATCCCCAAAAAATCCCCCAAAAAACCCCAAAAATCCCCCAAAAAACCCCAAAAATCCCCCCAAAAAACCCTAAAATCCCCTTTAAAAAACCCCCAAAATCCCCTAAAAATCCCTAAAAAAACCCCCAAAATCCCCCCAAAAAAACCCCAAAAATCCCCCCAAAAAAACCCAAAATCCCCTTTAAAAAACCCCCAAAATCTCCTAAAAATCCCCAAAAAAAACCCCAAAATCCCCCCCAAAAAACCCCAAAAATCCCCCCAAAAAAACCCAAAATCCCCTTTAAAAAACCCCCAAAATCTCCTAAAAATCCCAAAAAAACCCCCAAAATCCCCCCCAAAAAAACCCAAAAATCCCCCCAAAAAAACCCAAAATCCCCTTTAAAAAAAACCCCAAAATCCCCTAAAAATCCCCTAAAAACCCCCAAAAATCCCCCCAAAAAACCCCAAAATCCCCTTTAAAAAACCCCCAAAAGTTCCCCAAAAAATCCCTAAAAAAACCCCAAAAATTCCCAAAAAAATCCCCAAATGGCGCCCCCGCCACCCCCCGGGGGCCCTGGGGGAGGGGAGGCGACATCGGCGACAGCGGCGACAGCGGCGACAGAAGCGACAAAGGCGCCGAAGGTGCCAAAGGTGCCAAAGGTGACAAAGGTGACAAAGGCGGCGACAGCGCCGCCAGACCCCGCGGCGCCGCCATTGTCGCCGCTGTCGCGACATTTGCATCCCAGACGGGGCGCGACAGCCGCGGGGGGGCTCCGCTGGGGGATTGGTTTGGGGATTGTTTGGGATTTTTGGGGGTTTTTTGGGGAATTTTTGGGGATTTTTTTGGGGTTTGGGGTTTTTGGGGGATTTTTTGGAAGTTTTGGGGGGGATTTGGGGGGATTTTTTTTGGAATTTTTGGGTTTTTTTAGGGGATTTTTTTTGGGGAATTTTTGGGGTTTTGGGGGATTTTGGGGGGAATTTTGGGGGATTCTTTGGGGTTTTTGGGGGGGATTTTTGGGGAATTTTTGGGAATTTTTTTGGATTTTTTGGGGTTTCTGGGGGATTTTTTGGGGATTTTTTGGGGTTTTTGGGGGGATTTTTGGGAATTTTTGGGGAATTTTTTGGGATTTTTTTGAGTTTCTGGGGGGATTTTTTGGGGTTTTGGGGGAGATTTTTGGGGAATTTTTGGGGTTTTGGGGGGGATTTTTTGGGATTTTTTGGGGGTTTTTGGGGGGATTTTTTGGGGAATTTTTTGGGATTTTTTGTGGTTTCTGGGGGGATTTTTGGGGGATTTTTTGGGGTTTTGGGGGGGGATTTTTTGGGGAATTTTTTGGGATTTTTTTGAGTTTCTGGGGGGATTTTTTTGGGGATTTTTTAGGATTTTTGGCGAGATTTCCTTTTGATTTTGGGGGAATTTAATTTTTTAGGATTTTTTTGGTTTTTGAGGGGATTTTTGTGGGACTTTTTGGGATATTTGGAGGTTTTTGGGGATGTTGGGATTTTGGGGGGATTTGAGGGGTGGTTTGGGGATTTTTGGGATTTTTGGGGGGTTTTGGGGCAATTTTGGGTGGATTTTTTTTTTATTTTTACGGGGTTTTGGGGATTTTTTGGGGGTTGGGGATTTGGGGATTTTTGGGGGGGTTGAGATTTTTAGAGGGTTTGGGGAGGTTTTTTGGGGGTTTTTGGGGGGATTTTTGGGGTTTTTTGGGGATTTGGCATTTTTTGGGGGAGCTTTTGGGGTTTTTTGGGGGGTTGAGGATTTGGGGGGATTTTTTAGGGGATTTTTTGGGGAGGTTTTGGGGGCACCTTTTAGGATTTTGGGGGGATTTTATGGGGGGTTTTGGGGGGATATTTTGTGGCGGTTTTTTTGTATTTTTGGGGGATATTTTGGGAATTTTTCGTGGTTTTTTGGAGGTTTTTTGGGGATTTTTTGGGGATTTTTTTTTTAAAGGAGGAGTTGGGTCCCGATGGTCCCGGGGATCCTGGGGAAAAAAACCCGAAAAAAACCCCCAAAATCCCCCAAAACAAATTCCCCTAAAAAAACCCCAAAAAACAACCCCAAAACTCCCAAAAAATCCCCCCAAAAATCCCAAATAAAAAACCCCAAAACTCAAAAAAAAAACCCCCAAAAATCTCCAATAAAAGCCCCCAAAATTCCAAATAAAAAACCCAAAAATCCCCAATAAAACCCCAAAAATCTCCAAGAAAAACCCCAAAAATCCCGAATAAAAAAAAATCCCAAATAAAAATCCCAAAAATCCCCAATAAAAAACCCCAAAATTCCCAATAAAAAAAACCCCAAAAATCCCCAAATAAAAACCAAAAAAATCCCAAATAAAAAAACCCAAAATCCCCAATAAAAACCCCAAAAATCCCCAATAAAAAACCCAAAAAAATCCCAAATAAAAAATCCAAAAATCCCCAATAAAAACCCCCAAAAATCCCCAATAAAAAAACCCAAAAATCCCAAATAAAAACCCAAAAATCCCAAATAAAAAACCCAAAAATCCCCAATAAAAAAACCCAAAAATCCCAAATTAAACCCCCAAATAAAAAACCCCCCCCAAAATCCCAATAAAACTCCAAAAAATCCCCAGAAAAAAAAAAAAATCCCAAACCTCCCTCCCAAAATCCCCAAGAAAATCCCAAAAATTCCCCTAAACCCCAAAAATCCCGGGGCTGGATGAGGATCCCAGTTTGGGGGTCCCGGGGTTGGATCCCGAGGGCGTCCCGGGGCTGGATCGGGGGTCCCGGGGGGTCCCGGGGTTGGGTTTTGGGTCCCGGGGTTGGATCCCGAGGGCGTCCCGGGGCTGGATCGGGGGTCCCGGGGGGTCCCGGGGTTGGGTTTTGGGGTCCCGGGGTTGGATCCCGAGGGGGGTCCCGGGGTTGGATCGGGGGTCCCGGGGCGGGATCGGGGGTCCCGCGGGGGTCCCGGAGTTGGATCGGGGATCTCGGGGTTGGATCGGGGGTCTCGGGGGGTCCCGGGGTTGGATCCCGAGGGGGTCCCGGGGCTGGATCGGGGGTCCCGGGGTTGGATGAGGATCCGGTTTGGGGGTCCTGGGGCTGGATGGGGGGTCCCGGGGTTGGATCCCAGTTTGGGGGTCCCGGAGCTGGATGGGGTGTCCCTGGGGGGCCCGGGGCTGAATCGGGGATCCGGGAGCTGGATCGGGGGTCCCGCGGGGGCCCCGGGGTTGGATCCCGAGGGGGTCCCGGGGCTGGATCGGGGGTCCCGGGGGGTCCCGGGGCTGGATGAGGATCCCAGTTTGGGGATCCCGGGGCTGAATCGGGGGTCTCGGGGTCGGATCGGGGGTTCCGCGGGGGTCCCGGTTCTGGATCGGGCGTTGGATCGGGGGTCCCGGGGTTGGACCGGGGGTCCCGCGGGGATCCCGGGGTTGGACCGGGGATCCCGGTTCTGGATCGGGGGTCCCGCGGGGGTCTCGGAGCTGAATCGGGGGTCCCGGGGTTGGACTGGGGGTTCCGGGTTTGGATCGGGGGTCCCGCGGGGATCCCGGAGCTGAATCGGGGATGCCGGTTCTGGATCGGGGGTCCCGGTTCTGGATCGGGGGGGTCCCGCGGGGGTCCCGTGGTTGGATCGGGGGTCCCGGTTCTGGATCGGGGGTCCCGTGGTTGGATCGGGGGTCCCGGTTCTGGATCGGGGGGTCCCGCGGGGGCCCCGGCGCTGCCGGTGCCGGTACCTGTGCGAGCTTGAGGCGGCGGCCGGGGCGGCGCGGATGACGAGCGCGATCAGAGCCAGGTACGAGTACGGGGGCTTGGGGTGGCGCCGGTAGCGCTGCGAGCCCCGGGAACCCCCCCGGGATCCCCCCCGGGAACCCCCCCGGGAACCCCCCCGGGAATCCTCCCGGGAATCCTCCGGGGAATCCTCCCGGGACCCCCCCCGGGATCCCCCCCGGGCCGGGGCAGCGGCTCCGGGGAGCGGCGGCGGCGGCGGCGGCGGCATCGAGGGGCGGCGGGGGCGGGGAAGGGTCGGGATGGATCCCGGGGGAGGGGAAAAATCGCGATTGTCCTGGGAAAAATCGGGATGGGTCCCGGGAAAAGTCGGGATGGATCCCGGGGGAGGGGAAAAGTCGGGATGGGTCCCGGGGGAGGGGAAAAGTCGCGATTGTCCTGGGAAAAATCGGGATGGATCCCGGGAAATGTCGGGATGCGTCCCGGGGGAGGGGAAGGGTCGGGATTGTCCCGGGGGAGGGGAAAAATCGCGATTGTCCTGGGAAAAGTCCGGATGGATCCCGGGAAAAGTCGGGATGGATCCCGGGGGAGGGGAAAAGTCGGGATGGGCCCCGGGGGAGGGAAAAGTCGCGATTGTCCTGGGAAAAATCGGGATGGATCCCGGGGGAGGGGAAAAGTCGGGATGGGCCCCGGGGGAGGGGAAAAGTCGCGATTGTCCTGGGAAAAATCGGGATGGATCCCGGGAAAAGTCGGGATGGGTCCCGGGGGAGGGGAAGGGTCGCGATTGTCCTGGGAAAAGTCCGGATGGATCCGGGAAAAGTCGGGATTGTCCCGAGGAAGGGGAAAAGTCGCGATTGTCCTGGGGAAAATCGGAATGGATCCCGGGCGAGGGGAAAAGTCGGGATTGTCCTGGGAAAAGTCGGGATGGATCCCAGGGAAGGGGAGGGGAGGGAAGGGGTTGGGGTAAAGGGTGGGATTTGGGGTTTGGGGTTTGGGATTTGGGGTTTGGGGTTTGGGATTGGGGGGATTTGGGATTTGGGGTTTTGGGGTTTGGGGTTCTGGGATTTGAGGTTTGGGGTTTGGGGATTTGGGATTTGGGGATTTGGGGTTCTGGGATTTGAGGTTTGGGGTTTGGGGATTTGGGATTTGGGGATTTGGGGTTCTGGGATTTGAGGTTTGGGGTTTGGGGATTTGGGATTTGGGGATTTGGGGTTCTGGGATTTGAGGTTTGGGGTTTGGGGATTTGGGATTTGGGGATTTGGGGTTCTGGATTTGAGGTTTGGGGTTTGGGGATTTGGGATTTGGGGATTTGGGATTTGGGGTTTGGGGGTTTGGGGTTCTGGGATTTGAGGTTTGGGGTTTGGGGATTTGGGATTTGGGGATTTGGGATTTGGGTTTGGGGTTTGGGATTTGGGGATTTGGGATTTCAAATGGGAAGGGATCCATGGAGATTTGGGAGATGGGATTTGAGGTTGGATTTCAGGTTTGGGGTTTGAGGTTTGAGGTTTTAAATTCATGATTTTAAATGTGATGGGATCCATGGGGATTTGGGGTTTGGGATTTGGGGTTTGAGATTTTGAATGGGAAGGGATCCATGGGGATTTGGGAGATGGAAATGGGATTTGGGATTCAGGATTTGGGATTTGGGATTGGGAATTGGAGTTTGAGGCTTGGGGTTTGGGGTTTGAGATTTCAAATGGGATAGGATCCATGAGGATTTGGGATTTGGGGTTTGGGGTTTGGAATTTGGGGATTTGGGGTTTGGAATTTGGGGATTTGGGGTTTCTGATTTCAAATGGGAAGGAGTCCGTGGGGATTTGGGGTTTGGGGGTTTGGGATTTGGGGTTCGGGTCAGGATGGGATCCATGGGTTGGAATTTGGGATGGGATCGGCAGAATGGCCAATCCCCAGCCCTAATTACCCTAATTAGCCCCGCCCACCCCAATAACCACTACCAAGAGCCAATTGCCAGCCCTAATTACCATAATAAGCCCCGCCCACCCCATAACCACGCCCAATACCCCATCCCCAGCCCTAATTACCCTAATTAGCCCTGCCCACCCCAGAATCACTCCAATATCCCATCTCCAGCCTTAATTAGCCTAATTAGCCCCGCCTGCCCCATAACCATGCCCAATACCCCTATCCCCAGCCCTAATTACCACAATTAGCCCCGCCCACCCCATAATCACGCCCAATATCCCATCTCCCAGCCCTAATTACCTTAATTAACCCCGCCCACCCCATAATCACGCCCAATATCCCATTTCCAACCCTAATTACCTTAATTAACCCCGCCCACCCCATAATCACGCCCAATATCCCACCCCCAGCCCTAATTACCCTAATTAACCCCGCCCACCCCATAATCACGCCCAATATCCCATCCCAGCCCTAATTTCCCTATTTAGCCCCGCCCACCACAAGCCCCGCCCACTCCCGGAGCGCTCCTGGCTCTCAGCCCCGCCCACCACGTTCCCATGCCCGTGTTTGTGCCTTAGCCCCGCCCACTTGAATCATCAGCCAATCAGGGGGCTTGGCCCCGCCCCTGGCCCCGCCCCTTCCTCGGCCCCGCGCGCGCTCGGGCTCGCGGCCGCTGCCGGAACCGGCGGTACCGGGGGGGGGGGGGGGGGGGGGGGGGGAGGGGACAGGAGGGGACAACGGGGACACCGGGGGGGCCTTGGGGACACCCGGGGGGCTTGGGGACACCTGGGGGGCTTGGGGACACCGGGGGGCTTGGGGACACCGCGGGGCCTTGGGGACACCCGGGGGGCGCGGGGACAGCGGGGACAGCGGGAAAAGGGCGGGACGTGGGGACAGGAGGGACACCGGGATGGGGTGGCACCGGAAAAGGGGGGGACACGGGGGGACACGGGGACACCGCGGGGGCTTGGGGACACCTGGGGGGGCTTGGGGACACCTGGGGGGGACACGGGGACACTTGGGGGAGGTGGGGGCAGCGGGGACACCGGGACGGGGGAGGGGACAGGGGGGACCCCGGGGCTTGGGGACATGGAGGGACATTGGGGACAGGAGAGGGGACAGGGGGACGGGGTGGCACCAGGAAAGGGGGGGACAGGGGAGCTTGGGGACACCTGGGCAGGGGAGGGGACACCTGAGGGACGTGGGGACAGTGGGGACAGGGGGGGCTTGGGGACATGGAGGGGACATTGGGGACAGGAGAGGGGACAGGGGGACGGGGTGGCACTGGACAAGGGGGAGGACAGGGGGGGCTTGAGGACACAGAGGGGGACACTGGACAGGGGAGGGGACACCTGGGGGACATGGGGGACAGGGGGGACCGGTGGACAGGGTGGGCTTGGGGACACCTGGGGGACACCGGGCTTGGGGACATGGAGGGGACATACGGGACAGGGGAGGGGACATGGGGACACCTGGGGGACATGGGGACGGGGGGGCTTGGGGACATGGAGGGGACACCTGGACAGGGGAGGTGACAGGGGGGACACCCGGATTGGATGGGGACCGGGGGGACAGGGGACCTTGGGGACACGGGAGGGGACAGGGTGACACACATGGGGGGTGGCACTGGGGGCGGGGGGGGGGGAGGGGACACGCTGAGCCCCGGTTGTCCCCGCAGGTCCCCGAGGCTCCGGGGCTGTCCCCGTCGGCCATGGGGGATGTCGGGGACCTTGGGGACACCGAGGTGGCCCTGGGCCAGGCGCTGCTCTGCGTCACCAGCCTGGGCTGCGCCCTGCACGCCAGACAGGTGGGGGACACCTTGGGGACATCTTGGGGACACCTTGGGGACACCTTGGGGATACTTTGGGGATACTTTGGGGACACCTTGGGGACACCGTGGGGACCACCTTGGGGACACCCTGGGGACATCTTGGGGACACCTTGGGGATACTTTGGGGACAGTGGGGGGGTCAGGCAGGGGCTGGGGGGATGGGGGAGGGAGGGGACAGGGGGGAACAGGGTCACCTGTGTCACCCGTGTCACCTGTGTCACCTGTGTCACCTGTGCCACCTGTGCTGTGTCACCTGTGTCACCTGTCCCACCCTGTGCCACCCTTCCCCGATGTCCCTGTCCCCATATCCTCACCGGTGACAATGTACCCAGTGTCCCCAATGTCCCCAATGTCCCTACAGCTGACAGGTGTCCCCAATGTCCCCAATGTCCCCAATGATGTCCCCAATGTCCCCCCAGGTGACAATGTCCCCAATGCCCCCAATGTCCCCAGTGTTCCCAATGTCCCCAATGTCCCCAATATCCCCCGAGGTGACAAGTGTCCCCAATGTCCCCAATGCCCCCAATGCCCCCAATG